>ML342735.1:0-22173 GCA_005239505.1 Nicotiana paniculata
TTCTAACTTGGAAACACTTAAAAGCCTTTAAAACTCGGAGTTCACTGAAGCAGGTACCCAGGCATTAGTAGGCTAAGGCCTGGCTAACGCCTGGCCATGGCTGGAGTTTGAAGGGTAACGCCATGCACCTCTTGGCGTTTGAAGGGTAACGCCTGGCTAACGCCAGGCACCTCCTCGCCTTAAGAGCCAAACGCCAGGCTTGTCCCGGGTCGCTCCTTTTCGACTCTTGAGCGTATTTTTCGACGTTTATGCTCTCATTTAGCTCGGCTTCCGTTTCCAATTCACCTACACATTCAATAAACCCCATTAGGCACATACGACGTGTATTTTTATCATTAAAGCACATAAAATGCAAGGTGTATAATGCTAAAAATCATGAATTCTAGCCACGCATCAATACCAAGTGTGGTAAGCCAGAAGAACACCCTTTGCTACCATCCTTTGAAGTTGGCTCCAGAAAATTTCCCCGGTTTTTCTGTCGGTGGAACAGCAGTCCGGCTCGATGAGGCTATCGTCGTTGCCGCAACAGTCGCAGAAGAACTTCCATTATCAATTGTCGTTTCTCACTGTCAACAACAGAAGAATTCAATCAATGGCAAAACTAGAACAGTAAACAATACTGTAATCAACAATAAACAGTATGTATAATAAATAAAAACCGAAGTTTTTATATATTGTTTTACAGAAAATGATGAAGTTTTTATTTTCTTCAAATCGTTTTCTGAATTTCAAAACTCTGATGAAGTTTTTATATCTTCAAATCAGAATAATAAAATTCAGAAGGAGTAGAAAACACACAGGTTTTAATCTCCAGAAACAGAATACATAAAATAAAAATATAATTTCCTTAAGATTGTTATTAATCTGTATTGCTGTAAAATAAAATAATAAATTTTCTGTTAATACAGAAACAATGTGAAACCTCACTAGCGCGGGATTAGCACGGCCACGCTAGGGATACATCGGACCGGGACGCGGGTCTTTTGTCCAAAAAGAGCAATCAATCAATGTTTGGCCGAAGTCGTACGAACGACGACAACGGCGGCACAAGGCTTGCCTTCTTCTCAACTCTTTAAGAGCTAAAAGAAGAGTTTCTCTATATATACACATAGATTTTCTTCCCTTCTTCCAACGAGGGACAAAGTGCACTAATTCAAATTTTCACTTCCCTCCATTTCTTTTCCCACCATTTTTCATTCACTCTCTTTAAGCTACACCAAGCATAAAATTAAGCTACACTAAGCTTAAAGACCAATATATAATACAATAGGCTATGGTGAAAAATGAAAAAAAGAAAGATTTTATTAACTTTTTCTTCATCTTTTACTTCTATCAACATGCTTTATTTAAAAATAGTTAGGATAACATCTTATTGTTAAACTTTAGGATGACAAATATATTTCGACGGATATGAGTGTTGGAAAACTAAAAACAATGAGAATTTCAGTGCGATAAGCACAGTCGATTCAAAAAAAATAGAGCTTTTATGGCGATTTATAGAAGTCGTGATTAAAAATTAAGTGTTTTGTATCTACTTTGCTTGACTCTATGACTCTAATTTTTCATATACATAAAATTCTAACTATTTAAATTATTACTGTAGTACAATGTTATTTTTTAACATGTATGTTGAGGTCCAAAAATTAGAAAAGAAGAAACACACATTTGACTCAATGAAGCTACCCCATTAGTAACCAGATTTTAACATGATTTTGATTACCAAAGTTTTAACTCAAATGTGATTCTTAACCTTATAAACGTATTTCAAACAGACTTTAAGCAAACAATAACGAATATGTCATGATCAAGTAAATCGCAAAGAGGTCGATCAATTTCTAGATTGAACCCCAATTGAATGAAGAAGAAGCGAGCATCGAAGAGAGAATTCTAGAAACAGATATTTTCATTGTCTCTGTATTTCTCTCAAGTGTACAATGCCCTTTTTATATTTACAGGCAGTAAATAAATAAAGTGCTTAAATACAAATACAAGTATACATTTGGGTTATATCTACGGGGGAAATGCACGGTTAGCCACTAATAACACATGCATTTACTTTTAAGTCACTGTTTAAAATGTCTTTAGTACTTAGTCTTTAGCCACTGCTTTAATAAATTTTTACTGCCCGGACGAAAATACCCTTCTACTCATGTCCTTAACTTTTGAACTTAACTTCAGGACTACATGTCCTTAACTTTTGAACTTGGAACTCTAATTTCATGACTTCAGGACTACATGTCCTTAACTTTTGAACATAACTTCAGGACTACATGTCCTTAACTTTTGAACTTAATTTCAGGACTACATGTCCTTAACTTTTGAACTTGGAACTCAAACTTCAGGACCAAGCGTCCTTAACTTTTGAACTTGTAAGTCAAAGTTAAGGACCTATTGTCCTTAACTTTTGATCTTATAACTGTAAGTTAAGGACTGCATGTCCTTAACTTTTGAACTTGTAAGTCTAAGTTCAGGACCAAGCGTCCTTAATTTTTTAACTTGTTAGTGTAAGTTCAGGACCAAGCGTCCTTAACTTTTGAACTTGTAAGTCTAAGTTCAGGACCAAGTGTCTTTAACTTTTGAACTTGGAATTCAAAGTTAAGGACCAAGTGTCCTTAACTTTTGAACTTGTAAGTCTAAGTTCAGGACCAAGTGTCTTTAACTTTTGAACTTGGAATTCAAAGTTAAGGACCAAGTGTCCTTAACTTTTGAACTTGTAAATCTAAGTTCATGACCAATGTCCTTAACTTTTGAACTTGTAATGTCGAAGTTCAGGACCAAGTGTCCTTAACTTTTGAACTTGGAACTCAAAGTTAAGGACCAAGTGTCCTTAACTTTTGAAGTTGAAACTTGAAGTTCAGGACCAAGTGTCCTTAACTTTTTAACTTGTAACTCAAAGTTAAGGACCAAATGTCCTTAACTCAAACCCGTTAGTGTGATGCAGCGTGGCACTATCTTATCCTCGAGTTTCATTTGTGTAAGTACTCGAGGATGGACAATGCACATGCCGCTCCCATCGTCTACCATAATACGTTTCACATCTGTATCTAATATGCGTAAAGTGATAACACGAGCATCATAGTGAGGAAAGACCAAACCGTGGGTATCTGACTTATCGAAGATGATACTCTCTTCGAGTTCATCGTACTGTTCATGAGTGATCGACCGTTTGAGCTTGTGGGTGGTCGTGAATTTTTTACATTGTTGATCGATGCGTCGTCTCCCCTCCAGTGATCATTTGAATGGTCCGAGCTGGAAAAGGCGGTTTTGGTGGAACCTGGTGTTGTTCGCGTCCTCGAGCGAAGTTGTCCCTTCCTAATACATTTTGTTAGGTCATTCTCACACGGTTGAATCTAGCGAGGAAGTCTCTCATCCCTTCACCGGGTGACTGTTTGATGGAAAACATGTCGTTCACTCTCGCCTCTGCTTTCTTAGCTCCGGCATGGGCTGTTACAAACTTGTCGGCCATTTCCTCGAACATCTCAATGGAGCGCGCAGGCAGCTGCAAATACCAAGTTAGTGCTCCCTTAGTGAGGGTTTCATCAAACGTTTCAATAATATGGAAGATACTTGCTCTTTGGCAAGGTCCTTGCCTTTTACTGCGGTGACATAGTGAGTCACATGATCCTCAAGGTCCGTTGTACCGTTGTATATTTTCAGGTACGGCGGCATTTTGAAGGTTTTAGGTATGGCATGTGGTACGGCTTCGTCACTGTACGGCTGCTCAACAAACCGACCGTCGTCCCTTTTTGGTAAGAGTTTTGGGGCGCCTAGTATTTTGTCTACCCTCTCTTGGTGCTCTTTCATTTGGTCTCGGAGCATTTTGTTTTCGTTTTTCATCTCCTCCATCTTCCTCAAAATAGCCGTGAGGGTATCTCACCTGCATTATTAACGTTGTGAGTGATACTTGTTACGGGAGGAGGGTCGTGTTGCTCGTCTGATATTGGTGTAACGCAAGTCCTTAAGTTCTCTCTGTTCGCCCTTTAGGAGGGTTCGTCAAGGATGTTGGTCAGCGTGTTTGTCAACCAGGCTTCGAGCAGCTTTTTCACCACTGGTGGTGCCTCTTCCGTTGTGGACCTGGAGGCTCCTTTACCGTGTGAGGTTGTGATATTGTCGCGAGGAAGGGATGAACCACTCCGCCTGGGGAGGCGTTTGGCGTTACATCCTCAGCATCTGTTTCAGTGACCTCGTTGATGGTGTTTAAGAGGTTGATGGTGAGATCGACTACTACCTTCATTCTTTCTTCTCCGTTACCTGCCATGTCAGATCCATACACAGAAGAAAATATAGGGTTTTGCATTTCCTTTTTTTTAGATCTGAAAGAAACTAAGACTTTGACTAGGAAATCTCCATAGACGGTGTCGAATTGTTTGACCAAAAAATGAAGATTTTTGGTTAAACTAATTAATTGATTATTTAAGAGGTTAATCCTAGTTAAAGATAATAACTTCATATCTAAGATAAGTGATGTAGGAGATGCAGACAATGTTGAGACAGATTTAAATGCACTAGATATTAAATGCTTTGAATGCAATAATGTGTTAGAAGTATCAAATATTAAATGGCAATAAATGACACCAAATGTAAATAAAGAGGAAGATTCACTCATATTGAATGAGGTGGATGATTCCTCTCCCTGACAATAATGAGTGATAAGAATCTATGAAAGTATTGAAGGCTTTCTCGGATCTGGTGAAAATGATAAGGAATAATCCAAAAAGACGAATCTCTTTAGAAATGTGTTCTTTGTATTTATCTAAAAAGTTTGTTTTTTAAAAGGGTTCTTATCACTTAGAATATTACATGTTTTTTGCCTTATCTCTCATTATATTTATATGGGACATTCCCAAAGAATCCTAAAAGTACAAGTACATAGAATATTTAATAGAATATTCCCTCTAAAGATCCTAGTACAAAACTAGATGTTACTGTTGCTCATAACACTCGACCTCAGTCGTGGTTGACTGCTCGGCGACAAGTTTCATTAATCACTGGTCGACCTCGGCCAAATTGCTCATGATACTCATCTCTTCGTGATGAATTTCCACAGTCGAATTTTGACCCATACAGGCAAGTTACACATTTGATCGCTCTGCTGTCAATTTTTTGGTTTGGTCGACTATACAGTGGCGGATCTAAATCATTGTATATTATTTTCAGAAATTCAATAACTTTTGCATATATCATGTATTTCTATTAAAAAACTAACTAAATATCTATAAATATTCAATTGTGAATCCAATTATTGTTGTATATTAATTGAGATTGCGATAGAAAATCCAAAACTTCAAATTTTGAATCCGCTTATACAATCAAACAGTATAAAAATACCATTTGCAATTACGAGTACAAAGAATTTTGCATGTGAACAGTGCGCTTAATGGAACTTATCAAGAAAAATCGGTGGATAAATGGGTAGTAAGGGGGCGGGAAAGAAATTAATCAACAACACTGTTTAGGTTGGAGGATATTTTAGTTTAAAAAAATTCATCAAACTTTCTTAGTTAGAGGATTCATGGTATGAAGCGCTTACATATATATTGTGAATTTGAATTATCCGGGATGATTACAATACCGAATATTATGGTCGCTAAATTATTCGTCCCAATCAAAATTTTCTTAGAATTGAGAAAACTACAAGGAAATTCAATTACAAATTCGTCAGATAATTAATGAGTCCCAAAATTTGCACCAATCCTTTAGGACGTGTCTTACTGGTTCTAAATACATTCCTGGTCATATTTATCCGGCGCAGAAAGCATTTCGCATTCACGTAAGATATGAAGAAATGTCGCATTCTAAGGGGATATGATGTAGACAACCTACCTGATGCAAACATCAGTGGTTGATTCCAAGACTTGAATCTCGAGCATGGCCCTAGGATATTCCCAGTAAATAAAATGTAAGATTTTTAATTGATTTTTCTTTTTCATGTGGAAATCTTGTTAAAACACTAATATTATCTTAGGACTGACACTTTATCTTGCTTTTCATCTTAGGAATTGGTTTATAATTGGTACACTTACAAATTGGTGGAAATCAGGAACAGGACCAAAGTATGATGGGAAGTATCTTCACAAAGTCATAAAAGAGAAACTAGGAGAGACTCATTTGCATGAGACATTGACTAATGTGGTTATTCCAGCTTTTGATATCAAGAATATGCAGCCCACAATTTTCTCTACTTATGAGGTCATTTTCTCTCCCTTTATTGAGCTCTATGCTTCTTAATTGAGTTACATTTTTGTCTAGAATTTTGACTTTTATATTCTCAACTTTATTTCCTGAGCCGATGATCCATTGAAAACAATCTCTCTATCCTCACAAGGTAAGGATAAGATATGCGTACACACTATCCTCCCCAGAACTCACGGCGTGGGATAAAACTGAGTATGTTGTTGTTGTATTCTCAACTTTATACTCGCACAAATTTATCATTTTTTATTGACAAAATACATAAGTTACCACCTGAACTATAGACCAAATCCCTATTACACGCTTTCTGACGGCGAAAATTATTTTACACACTCAAACTTTCAAAAGTGTGTCTATGATGCACCACTTTGCTTAGCTGGCACTCGCGTGTTATACTCAGAAAAAGGGCGAGTGAACTCCAAAAATTTAAAAAAAAAAAAACCTAAAACCTTAACTAGGTTTTCAACTCATAAGAACTCAACAATGGAAGTTAAGAATTCCTCGGTCAAAATGTGCTCAAGGAATTAGTTCTTCAATTCCAAGCAGCAAACAATCCACATAAGTTTTAGACCTTAGATTCGCATCAACCTAGAACTCAGTAATTATTGTTGCATTTTGCACGCCAATGAAGACTTTTGAAGTCAGCAATTGCTTTCAAAATTCAACCCAAACAATTTATCCATTGATGCCAACTACAAATTCAAGTTCGAAAGTGAATTGTATTTATGGCTCGAACAATGAAACCCACCTCAAGTCTATTACGTTAAAATCAATAATTTTTTTAAAAAGTGTGGTGTTGTTGAGATCGATAATTAAATTGTAATCACTGTTTGTTTGGGATGAGATTTGGATGAGTAATGTTCAAATCACCATTGCCGGGAAAGCTCCAAAGGTTGAAGTCGGAATTACATTTGAATATGAAATTTCATGTTCAAATTCAAGTGGGTGTTCGAGGTCCTGATGAAAATACTTGCACAAAGTTAAATCTGATATTTGGAATGAATTGAAATTGATTAGGGTGGCTTTAAAAAAATAATTAAAACAGAAGCTGAATCCTTAAAAAAACGTCAAAAAATCTAAGAAGGAATAGACGTGGGAAGATTTGCAATTTTTAAGTATTTTTTAAGTTATGAACACGTGTCGCAACCTTATTAGCGCATGATATAGACATGTTTTGTAAAATTGGTCAACAATAAAAGTGGTATGTCATAGACACACTTTTAATGGGTCCGGAACCCAATTGTGGCTAAATTGGACAAAGAGAACGAAAATAAGTCAAAAAAAAAAAGAGTACCGAAATATATATAACGCCACACTATGTGGCGCTATACATTAACGGTAACTGTGCCGTTAATGTATAGCGCCACATAGTGTGGCGTTATATACTTTTTTCTGACAGACGGGTATAACACCATTATACCCGGCGCTATACACTAAAAGCAATACAAGGCTGTCCGACCCATTGGTTGAAAGGTAGATGTAAAGTGGGTTTTGTCCTTGAGGTACAAGAGTTACGAAGGAAGCTTCGAGCTCACATTGGCCATGGGTTGAGAACGGGAATTGAACTCTATGAGATCGAATCTCCTGTTGTTCCTCTCCCATTGACTGAAGTTCAGAGTCAACCTTCCACACAAGGCAATCTTCTGATAGAGGGGAAGAGGCAGAGCACAACCGATTCTGTGGCACAAGATGCGCTGGTATTGCAAAGGCAGGAATGAGTTCACAACGTTCGAATAAGCTACTCGACCGACTAAAGCTAAAAGGAGAAAGGGAGATGACTCTAGTTGTTGAGTACCCTGAGGAAGGTACCAGATCGACTTCTAGTTGTAGCGGATCTTACTTACATCGGTTCTAGCGCTTTCTCTTGATTCTATTTTTGAAAGATCTTTCCTTGCTCGGGTTCAAACCCTTATGCCAACATTTTTATATTTTTCTATTTTTTTTTCATTTTTTATTTCTTTTCATTATTTGGTTTAAGTGTTTAGATATAAATACTTTAATAGAGAAGTCATTTATTATTTCTTTAAAAAATAATCAATACTTTTAATAGTTGTTATTTTGTGTTATACGTAAAACAAAATTATTGTTTTTCTTTTATTTTCAAATTAGAATTATAAGTTTTATTTTTAAATTAGAATTTTAGAATTATAAGTTTTATTTTATACCAAAATTCTTTTCTGCTGTCAAAAATCTCTCTGCTGAACTTTATGCTAAGGATGTTCACTTTTTCATGGAACTCGTTCAGGTTATTTTTTCTTTCTACAGGTTTATAACAATGTTTAATTATTGGAAAAAACATTTTGTTAATTAGTTTTTGTTTGGTTATAAGTATGAAGATGTTTGGATTGTAATAATTTTGAGAAAGGTTAACACTGCTTGAGCAGAGCGACATTATCAAACATGCCCATTTTAATAAAAGAAAATATTTATTTTTAAGATTTCAACTTTAATAAAGTGGATTATATTTTAATAGGNTAAACATCTTCACTTTTCCAAATTTACCATTTCTTATTTTCTTGAGTTTTATATACGTGAGGATTTATAATCTAACTAATTTATAGATATAAAAATAAAATTTAATTTTATGTTACAATTTTTAGAATTATAAGTTTTATTTTATACAAAAATTCTAATTTGAAAATAAAACTTATAATTCTAATTTGAAAATAAAAGAAAAAAAATAATTTTGTTTTACATATAACACAAAAATAACAACTATTAAAAGTACTGGTTATTTTTTAAAGAAATAATAAATGGCTTCTCTATTAAAGTATTTATATCTAAACACTTAAACCAACTAATGAAAAGAAACAAAAAATGAAAAAGAAATAGGAAAATATAAAAACATTGGCATAGGGGTTTGAACCTTGTACCTCAAGGACAAAACCCACTACACATCTACCTTTCAACCAATGGGCCGGGCAGGCTTGTATTGCTTTTAGTGTATAGCTCCGGGTATAATGGCATTATACTCGTCTGTCAGAAAAAAAGTATATAACACCATACTATGTGGCGCTATACATTAACGGCACAATTACCGTTAATGTATAGCGCCACATAGTGTGGCGTATACATATTTCGGTACTCTTTTTTTTTAAAACTTTTTTTTTTTTTTGGTCCAATTTAGCCACAATTAGGTTCCGGACTCCATTTTTAATAGGTTGAATGTGTAAGATAATTTTTATTGTTAGAAAGTGTGTAAGAGACATTTGTTCCATAGTTCAGATAGTAATTTATGTATTTTGCCATTTTCATTAGGTGGAGTCAAATTTAATGCATGAAAATATGAGTTGACGGATCATTTTGGGCGTAACAAGTTAACATGTCTAAAAGTTTGGTTCAATTTGGACCGTATATTTAGTCCAAATTAATCCAGGAAAAAAGTTGCAGAACATAAAACAATTATTATATTACTTTTAGGATTAATTTATTTGATATCATAATAATAAACATTAATACTTTCATTAGTTTGATTTGGTACTTATATAAACTATAAAAGAACAAACAAACGAATGGAAATAATTTTGAATTGGACGAGTCAAGTTATGAGTAGCTCATTGTTTCCCATATACTGACATGTTTATCTTGGCTCAAGCAAACATCGGTTGGATTATACCTTCCGCCGGTTATTTTAAGTTTAAGGGTTTAGGTAGGCGACTGTTTAAATTAATTCTTCGAAAATGAATCTAGATTTACTGTTCGGGGACTATTTTGGAGTACAATACTCCGAAATTCTGTCCATATTTGGTGAGGAAAAACTGTTCATTGAACAAAAATCTAGTTTTGGATAGATTTTTGGTCAAAAATCTAGTTTTGGATAGGTTTTTGGTCAAAAATCTATCATTTTGGACAGATTTTTGGCCAAACAAATATGTCCCAAAAGTCCTTTTTCTCCTATATAAAGAGGAGGTCTTTCCACACTATGAGACACATCTTGGACTCTAAAAAAAAACACATCTTATAGAGAAAAAATCAGCAGTTGAATACTTTAGTAAGTTGAAATTGGTGAGCTTTGTGAGTGACTCCTAGAGTGCAAGTTCATTAAGAAAATAGATCAATCATTTGGCTAAGTTCTGATTTTATTAATTACTAGTTTCAAGTGTCTTTGTGGAATTTTCTGGGCTGTTTCTAACACTGATTGGCTACTGTTACTGTTGCTGAAATTTCTATTTCATTCGTCACTGATCTTTGCTTTTCTGTTATCCAGGTATTCCCTCATACGCTAAGTCGCTACTGTAATTTTTTTTGATCAACAATAAATGGAAATGAAGCTATTTGAGTTCTTTTCAACTTTTTATAAGTTTAAGAGCATTATGTTTCTTGTATAGTTTTGTATATAAGCATGCGTAATAAATTCATTATAACCTTGTATCAACGAGAAATTGATTTGTTAATCCAAAGAGGGTTTTCATGTTCTTTAAGTGATGTATTTGTGTTATGTAATATTTTAATTAAGGCCAAATATCCGAAGATGACAATAGTAAGGCATTTTGAAGTGTTAAACTTAGTAGTATCAAGTTCCTTCTATATGCTATTATATTCTCCAAAGTGCCATGTGTAGTAGTCATATGAAAGGTTTCACTTACTTCCCATTTTGGATATGTTATCTTCTTTAAGATGTCAAAAAAAGAAACAAGGTTGGTTATCTTTGCGAAGAAGACCTTCTAATTTTATTTGTAAATAGGTATAAGCTAGCCAAGTAAGTTTTTAGGAACATTTTGCTGCGGTATAGTTTTGGTGCAAATCATTGACCAAAAGTTTTAAAATAATCTTTTCCTAGCTTAGAAGCTTAAGAGATCTCTTAAAGAATTCAATACTTAGGAAATATGTTTTCTTCCCTACAAATGTATTTCTCTGCTCCAAGGAACGGGTTCATTACAAGAGGGTTGGGTCCGAATTGGATTGGGTCCAAATTAATCTTTACATATTTAAATTTTTGAAGGGTTGAATTTTGTTTTAATTAGACTTTGGGCCAAATTTCCTAATGCTTGCCATGCCCATTCAAATAATAATTTCAGCTAAGTCCAAGAAGGATACAACACCTAACATGCCTTATGCTTTTTTTAAATTCATTTGCCCATCTCCTCCCAAAAGTTGCTGACCCATTCTCCTTAATAATTAATTTAAACGCTGGACAATTAGTAGGCGCGCTTTAACCTCACGGAATCGCTTGCGTAGCGTGATGTTTAACATTAAATAAATTAATTCAACAATGTCATTTCATACTCTTTAGTTTTTAGTTAATTTTTAATTTAATTAATAATTTGCTAAAATCGCGGATTCGCTTGCGTAGCGCGATAGTTAATTAATTCCTTTAAATGTAGTAATTTTTTTTTGTTTTTCAAAAGTAATAATATACTAATAATCTTCGTCATAACTGCGGATTTGCTTGCGTAGTGCTGTTATGATAAAATTAATAAATTTCGTCTCGATCATGCATTCGCTTGCGTAGCGTGATTATGACAACATAATTTATCCAAAATCATTTTTCTTGATAAATCTAATAATCAAGAAGTAAAAGCGGTCAAGTAAAGCACAGAAACTAATAAAACACAGTTTATTCAGAATTAATTTAAGCCAAGTTTAAGTCAATAATTTCTCCATTTGTTTTCATAATTTTGTTTCTAGATCTGCTGATTCTTTCTTTGACTTCAAAAATTTAATTTTTTTAATGTGTGTGAAGAAGAATTTATAGTGTTTGCAGGTTTTGCTCTAAAAATTAATGGCGATAGTACTGGCTGCCATGGCCAACACTTAAAGCACCATGTGAATATTGGCCATGGCGATAGTGGTGGCTGCCATGGCCAACACTTGATTCATGTGAATATTTTTTTGTTGTGGGTATATCTAGGGCTGTTAGAGTTTAGAGGAGGCTTGGTGGGTATTTCCATAGCTGTTGGTGTGGGGGCTTGAAGAAGATGAGAGACGTGGGGGAGGGGGGTTGATTTCCATTTTTTCTTGTTTTCTTTTAAATATATCAATTGTAGTGTAAATTTAGTATTTTTCTTTTTCGTTCCTTGAGTTAGGACATGTGTCACGACCTTATTGGTGTTGTGATATTACACATATTCTGAAAAACTGGTTAAGGAAAAAGTGGTGTATCTTAGATACACTTTGGAAAAGTTGGGTGTGTAAAGTAATATTTGTTCCCAGAAAATGTGTAATAGGAATTTGGGCCATAGGTCAGATGACAACTTATGTATTTTGTCTTTTATATATCCTAACTTTTGTCTAACAAACCCTTCGGGGTTGCACAGTTGGTTTGGAGGGTAGTTATCCATAAGGATGACTTGGGAACGATTCCCCCTTCAATGCCTTCTGGGTTGAGCATGTCGCACAAGGCTTGCCTAATGCGGTTTACATTTCTTATGTAATTTGCAGACTATTACATAAGGGAGATTTACCTAGTGCGCATAAAATGTTAGTCTAACATGTACATTTGATATTGCCAAAATTAAAATCATAGAAATATAATTATAGTACTAGAGATGTTTGAATTTTTTTTATATTTGCAAAATATTAAAATTCAGTATTTGACATAAAATCTCAAAGTTCGAATAGTAAATTAAAATAATAATTTTCACTCATACAACTTCAACCTTTTCGTATGAATTCATGTCCGAACAAAGTTATTAACTTTTTATTTTTATTTTTTTATTTTTTACATTTCAACTTTAAGTGATCTTTTTTATTTGTCAAACTCTCAAAACTTCAGCCAAATGCTGTCATGAACTCTGGATGCCTAGTAATTGGCTAGTAAGAAATATTTTGGTAATAAATAACATAATATCAAAGTATAGGGGTCTCTGTGCAATAACTATTTCAGACTATAAATGCCATCTTCTCTCACAGATCAAAGAAATTTGCGTCGGAGTAGTCTTGTTCTCAAAGAAATCCCCAAAAGCAAAACCCAGAAAACCATCAATGTCTGGAATGGAAAGATTGCAGCGGATGTTCGCCGGAGCTGGTGGCGCCTTAGGCCACCCGCCACCGGATTCTCCCACTCTGGACTCTTCTGAGCAAGTTTACATCTCTTCTCTTGCCCTCCTCAAGATGCTTAAACACGGTAAAACTTAGGGTTTCTTAATTTCTCTACTATCTTCGCTCCTTATATATTGTTTTTCGGACTATAAATGTTGGATCTGTCTATGTGTGTGTCTGTAGGTGTTGTGTCATTAGTTTTTATCTTATTTTTTATGTTAATGATGTGCAGGGAGGGCTGGAGTTCCTATGGAAGTGATGGGATTGATGTTAGGGGAATTCGTGGATGAGTATACGGTGCGCGTCGTGGATGTGTTCGCAATGCCTCAGAGTGGTACTGGAGTGAGTGTTGAAGCTGTTGATCATGTTTTCCAGACCAATATGCTTGACATGCTCAAGCAGACTGGCAGGTGATAACTGCTTGCTTGATATTGGTATCATATACAATTAGTTATAGTTGAATGATTCTTCCTTTAGCTGGGTAAAATATGTTATTTTTCCTATACTTCATTATATGCTTCTTATAGTTGCCAAACAAATTGAAAAGTGAAACCCTTTTTTCTGGTACATTAATTTGGGTAAATTTGGGGTTTTTTAGCATTTTCTTCGTGTTCCTTTCTCATGTCAATTGGTATGACTCTATAAAAGGACGCTTGATTGTGAGTGAGAAAACTAAGCTTTGGAATTAGATTTTGGAAGTCATTATGTGGCTGCTGTGTGAGCCATTCCCCATTGTGAATGGGATTATGGGAATAAGACAGTGTTGGCACCTAATTTGAAATGCTGTATAGATAGGATTCTTCCAAGCTGCAAGATTT
The DNA here is from genome assembly GCA_005239505.1 of Nicotiana paniculata. Lineage (NCBI taxonomy): Eukaryota > Viridiplantae > Streptophyta > Magnoliopsida > Solanales > Solanaceae > Nicotiana > Nicotiana paniculata. Next base: position 13,992 of record ML342735.1, read on the forward strand.
TTATGATTTGAATTGACACGCCTAGTTAGTTTGCATTCCATTATGTTCTACAGCTTCAGAGTGACTGCCGTTCTAGACTCTGTTTTAACCACTATGTGTTTGCTGAAGAGTTATGGCTCTTATCTGAAAGTAGCTCCATATGTATAAGACAAAATATTATTGAATTTTTGGTTTATATGTTTGTGTCTATGTTAAAGTGTGAGACTTATGTGTTTGTTTCATGAATGTCTTTTAGTCCTTATTTTTGCCTGGATAGATAAGTTGTTGAGGCCTGTCTCACATAAGAACCTGGTGTATTAGCTGAGAATGTGTGGTTACGCTGTATCTTAATAATTTTGGTGAGGGGTTGATTATTTGGAATCAGGTTCCTTGAGCTTTCATTAGAATCAACCTTCAAATATACTGACATCACAAAGTTAAGGGGTTGGCCTGTAAAATTTTAGGCATGTTGAATTAGCAGCTAACTGATTTCAGATTTTTAGAAGCTAAGAAAAATGAAGCTAATCTGGTACAGCTTAGGAGTTGTCTGCTGAAATTAGTTAACTTGGTAAATGATTGGAAACTAAATCAGTTTATATTGTTTGCAACATAAGGTAGAAGATTAGGATGTTTCATGAACCTCTTCTGTGTTCTTATCTTTTAGTTGTGGCAAACATGTTGTTTTCTCCTGGTAGGAGACTATTCCCCCCACCCCCCACCCCCACCACCACACCCCCGATAAAAAGAAGAAGGAACGGATGAAAGCAGAAATTAAAGAATTGAAAAAGAGCCTGAGTAGGAGTCCGGCTCCTTATTGAGAGCATGGAATCAGAAGTTGGTAATTTAAACTTCAATGTTGCTACTTTAATTTTATATGATATCTGCTCTTCCATTTCTGATGTGCCACTATCTCATTCTTTGTTTTTTAATGTTGCTTAATCAACTTGTATACTATTCTTCTTTGTGTTTTGACACTGAGGATGCCTTAAAATGCTACTTTGCTTTGTGTCATAGACCTGAGATGGTTGTTGGTTGGTATCATTCACATCCTGGATTTGGCTGCTGGCTTTCTGGTGTTGACATCAATACTCAGCAGGTTATCCTTGTCCTTTTCCATTTTGATTGTTAGCTAGTTCCTATTGACTTAGAAATGTTCTATGTGAATTATGAGCCGCTGAGTAAGAATTGTTGACCATTCTGTGTGAGTTGTTTAATAGTAGATCAAATCACCCTGAGTTAAATGATCTTCTTTGATTAATATGAAGTTGAGAAAAACATGCTCTGTAATATGGACTGAATGCCCTGTAATATGAAATTTGACAAAGGCGGTGAATGTGGCATAGGAAAACCATGCAATATAAAAAAATGGAATGAGAAAAGCAAGACTGAATGTTCTGTAATATGAAATTTGACTAGGCGGTGAGATTTGGCATAGTAATACCTTGCAAAGTAGTGCGATTTGTTATCCCATTTTATTGAATTGGTGGAGATCAAGAATTTTTCTTAAGGAGAGGAGTTATGTTACTGGAGTCTGTGTAAAAGTATTGGGAAGTGTTTTTGTGAGGATTATATGCACTTTCATCCTTTGAAATCGGTGCTAAATTGGAACAGTTTCTTTATTTTGGAATGCATCCTTCCTTTGAGTTAGGCACTTAGTGGTTGTTTCATCCAGTGACCAAATAAGTTAAGACTTAAGATCTCAATCCCATCCAGGTATAGAGACGGGGTAATGTCAAGTACTTTGTTTGGTAAAAAAGCAGACGAGAGAGGGAGGGATGGAGGGAGGGGTTGATATTCTTCTTAAGGTGAATGTTATGTTATAACTTGCTGCTTTTTATATAAAGAGCTGGTGTAGGAACTCATTTCTACCGTATTACAGAGAAGGGGGAGAAATCTCACATCCGTAGAAAACCTCTTTTTGCGGTGGTTGTCTTTTGCATTCTAGAGCTGTAATTTGTTGGCATCTCCATGACAATTCTGCTATGATAGAAATAGGAAGGCCGGTTATCAAGATTAAGGTTGAACACTCTTTTATGATAAAACAAAATCCTCCGGACAGACCATTATGGCTTTCTGTATTGACTAGCATGGGAGAATCATAGAAATGGACTGAAGCAAAATTCTGTTTGCAAGGATTAGAAAGGTAAGTATATAAAAACTTAATTTAATATGACGGGGAAGAGAGAGTTCTCCATCTCCCCCTCCCTCTAAATAACAAATAAACGGGATAGTGAGAAACAGAGTCAGAGGAAAAAAAGAAACAGAATAAATGGTTTATCCAACTTTGCGCTCTTGAGTGTTCAATTGCATTTTGGTAAAGCAGATGAGCACATGAACCTATCAACTTGACTTGATTCCTATCTGGATGTCGATTTGGTGTGTTTTCGACATGGTCTTCATGTGGAGTACTCCAATAGCTAATGAATGATCTATTGTGCAGAGTTTTGAAGCACTGAATCAACGAGCAGTGGCTGTGGTGGTGGACCCTATTCAAAGTGTTAAAGGGAAGGTGGTAATTGATGCCTTTCGCTTGATCAATCCCCAAACTATGATGCTTGGCCAAGAGCCACGGCAGACAACATCAAATCTGGGACATTTGAACAAACCATCTATCCAAGTAAGTGACATTATTAATCCTCATAATATCTATGAAAGATGTTCCCCCCCAACCCCCCACACACATCCACATATCCAGTCTCCGTGTATGTGGGACCCATTACTTCCTGATTCGGTCCCGCTGGTGGTGATACTTCTAAATGGAATATCTTCTGCACGATTTTCACGAGTTTTTTTAGTAAAATATAGTTCCACTAGTCTTAAAAAGTCTAGTTGAATCATATTTTCCAATTAAAACTTGTTGACCGAGAACCACTCTTCAACTATTTTTTTTAAAATATTTTCCTTCCACTACATATGTGATGCTCAATTAAAAGTAACTTCTTAGTTAAGACCATCAAACTCTGTTGCATAAAGCCATAAACTCGTTGATGGAGTTTTTTCAGTTTCAATTTTTTTGGGTTCTTATGCATTTTGCAGGCATTGATCCATGGTTTGAACAGACACTACTACTCAATAGCCATAAACTACAGGAAGAATGAACTTGAAGAGAAGATGCTACTGAATCTTCACAAGAAGAAATGGACAGACGGACTCACACTCCAGCGTTTTGATGCTCATTCCAAAACCAATGAGCAAACAGTACAGGTAATCTTTGGGTTTGCGTGGTATTTAAATACAACACCATTGTTATGTTATGTGCCAACCTTTGATGGTTAGAAGTGTAGAATATGATTGCTGATATTTTTTCATCTCTGCCTCTCCACGGTAGAGAGAGAAACTAGGAAATATTGTCCTTAACATGCTGGGTGACTCTTTTCAAATATTCTCATGTGCAGGAGATGTTAAACCTTGCTGTCAAGTATAATAAAGCAGTGCAGGAGGAGGATGAGTTGCCTCCAGAAAAGCTAGCTATTGCAAATGTAGGTAGGCAAGATGCCAAGAAGCATCTTGAAGAGCACGTCTCGAATTTGATGTCTTCAAACATTGTCCAGACATTGGGAACCATGCTTGACACAGTTGTCTTCTGATGTTCGCTTCTCAAAACTCTGCAAAATTGTGTTTGAAGTGGTGAAATAGAAGCAGGTTTTTTGCTGTTTTTTTTTAATGTGACCAGTACCTTCATTATAACTCTGTGATAGCACAGCTGTTATTCGATATGTTTATGTTATCTTGAGATGACTTCTGACTTATAGTGATTATCTTCCACCGAACCATTTTCCAAATTCAGTGCCTACCAGCAGTGGAGGCGCTTTAAAAATTTCACCTGGTAGTCAGTTGTGACCAAGCTATTTAAGTTTAAGCTATATCCAGTGTATCCAAATTTATTAATTGGTCGCCAGTATTAACAAGATTGCCTGCCCTTCGAAGAGAGCACAAGCTTGTGATTAAGCAAAACTGATTCTGTTTCATTAAGTTGAAGTCTCGGGTTTATTCACGGGACCTCTACCCTTTTATCCTTGGCGAAAACATTTATGCTATATGGGCGTAACTTTCACATTTCTGCACATTGAATGGGAACCTAACCACACTCTTCATATTATTTATATCGCAGAAACTTCTCTCTATCAAAGACATTTCAATTAGTACTTCCTCTTTTGTGTGTGTTGATTTTATTTTTCCTTCACCTTGTGTGGTTGTAACGCCATTGCTGCAGAATTACTTAGTTCAATAGATATAATAAATGGGGTAAACCTGAAGTTGCAACCAAGAAGGGGAAGAGGGGTGGGTGGGTTAAACGTCTATTAAGTAATCAGAATAGGATTAAACTACAGAAATCCTAAAAGTTTGATGGTCCTACATGATATCATTGGAACTTATCAGATGCCAGTATTCACTTTATTAGTGCCACCTTTGCAAAATAACTTTAGTTCATCCATATATACAAACACGGACAAATATCATTGTTTAATAATTTTCATTACTTCGTCGTGTGATTTAGGTCGCCCCTGCTATCGTATTCCCTATTGTTGGTGTTTAGTACTACTAAGGCCTCATTTGTTTTTTTTAAGATTAAGACGTTTGAATCTGAATACATATTAAGATGTGTATTAATATTATGACATCTGAATCTGAATACACATCTGAATATATTAAGATGTGTATTAAGATCTGAATAGAGATAATTAAGACTGTTTGATTTTTAACATCTGAATATATAAAATTTATCTTTATTGATAAATAATAAACATAAAATTCAAATGAAATACTAACAAATCTAATATTCTATCAATAAAACATATCGTTTGTAAAATATGATAGTTGTTAGTGGTGATGACTAACAGGTGAATGCCGACTAAAGGCGGTGGTTGGTGGTAATTTTGGCTGATGATGGTAGTTCATGCTATAATAGCTAGTAGTAATTGGTAGTGGTGGTGATTATGATTGAGGATGGTGATGGTGGGTGGTGATGGTGGGTGGTGATAGTTAATAAGGGCAGTGGGTGGTAGTAGTTGTGACTGAGAAAGGTGGTGGGTAGGTGGTGATAGGTTATAATAATGGGCAATGTAGGTTGTGGTTATTAATGGTGATGGGCGGTCAATTGAGGTAGTTGAGGTGGATGAGTGTTGATTGTGGTGAGAATGATATATGGTGGTTGGAGTAGTGGGGATAGTGGGTGGTGATGGTCGATAATGGTGGTGACTATGATTGAGGATGACAATGGTGTGGTGGTGGTGGTGGTGGTTGTTGAGTATGGTGGTGGTGGTGGCATGGTGGTAGTTGATAATGGTAGGCGATGGCGAAAGTTAATAATGGATATGTGATAGCATCTTAATGAAATTAAGTCTCTGTCATGGATCTTAATCATACAGACCTATTCAAACCCATTAAGTGGTTGTGAGAAAGTAAAAAAAATAAATACACATAATGATTAAGATCTGAATAATTAAGATTCATATTTTAAAAACAAACGCACTTAATGTCTGAGATCTGAATGATTAAGATTCAGACTTCCATTAAGTGCAAACAAATGAGGCCTAATTCCCCTCCCTCCCCTTTTTTTATTTTTTCATTTTTATTTTTAATTTTTATTTATTTATTATTATTTTTTCCATCATATTCTTCCTCTTCTCACTCCTTCTAAGCCGATGGTCTATTGAAAATAACCTCTCTATCTTCACTAGGTAGGCGTAAGGTCTGCATACCTACTATTTTCGTCAGACCTCACTTGTGAAAATATATTGAGTTTGTTGTTATTTTAATATTAGCTGAAGATTGGGATAGGATTCTTGGAGAATGGTAAATTTAAGAAATAGCTGAGATTCAGTTTAACCCGATTAACTCTTTAGTGCCATTACATGGATAACAAAAATTTGTATGGAACATTATCATGCTTCAACAATAAAAAATATAAAAAAATAAAAAAACCTTATCATGTTTCAACCAGCTAGTCCAAATTATCTACTTTAACTGGTAATGATAGAAGCACATCAGCCATATGGCAGTTCACTGTTTCATTCTTTGCTAATTTTGCGATACCAATATATCCGTGTGCCATTATACATGTGACACTTGAAGATGAGATTTCGTTAAATGCTATAATTCTTACATGTTCGTATCTTGTTGGATTTATAGGACATACTTTAATTTCTTCGGTTATTTTCAATCAAAAATAGCTTCTTGGTATGTATGTGAAGGTGAAAAGGATGCCACATTCCTAAACATTAACTAATAGTAAAATAGTTTCAACCATAGATGATGTTGCTCATATTCACAATTAAACTATGTTATTGAAATAGCTAAAAATAAAAAGTTGATCGAAGAAAACAAGAATAACTTATCAAAAATATTGTGTTGTTGCTAGCCATTGTCTTGAAAACGATTTCGGTCTGACGAGGTATAAATCGTTAAGATTGGTCGTTCCTCAATGTTCCACAACACCTCCAAACACGTGCACTCGTGGCTGGAAGTTTAGAATTTGCACAAAATAATTGCCCAGATATCGGTTGAAGAAGAAGAGAGATGAAGGTGTTTTCTGTGTTCTATTATTCACAAATAACACTGCCTTTGGTAGGCAAAGTTGTTGGACAGTTACAAATGAAGGAATTAATCTTTAGCTGTTACAGAAATTAAAATGGAGTCGTTACAAAATTAACTACAGTTGTTACAAGAATTAAACACAGCCGTTACAAGTATTAAATCATGGATGTTACAAAGTAATAAATTGCACGTTACAAAATCCCATTCAAAGAGAATGAATTTTGGTAAGCATGTATTTAGACACTTTTTTAGTAAGCTCAAAAAATGAAAAATAATTTTAGCAAAACCAGATTTGGATTATACCTCACGTATATCTCGCGTGCAAGGGGGCAAATCGACCCGTTTTGCCTTCAAGACCAATTTCCCATATGCGCGAGACCACTTCCTTTTACTAGCTCTTTACAAGCCCAACAAAGAGCAATTCAATACAAGGAGAAAAAGACTTTCCACAACCAATAAGGGACACTTTGTCTTTCACAAAAGACAAAGAAGTAAAGAAGAAAAAGGGACCACAAATATATCTTTGGCTTTGCATTATCAAGTATAATAATACCAACAATCTCCCACTAATGCAAAGACAAAAATCGAATACGAACAATTCTGGGTAAAAGAAGTAACATGTACTTAAGTGTCAATATCTTTCGATTTAATTTGACACGTAGTGAAATGAGGCAACAACTAACATCTACAAAGTGAAGTACTCTTGAACGTAATGAACATTAGTTGAGACCCCCACAACACATACTATATCGTTAATTTTATTCAAACTCCGCGATACTAACAATATACTTTTATGTCATGCACATACCTTGGGTCTCATGAATGCTCTAGAAAGATATCCCAAGTCTTTCATAAAAGACGACCGCACCTTTATACTCACGTAGGTGATTCTATCAAATCTATCTACACATAGACCACCTTAAGGCTATGGAATCATTAAGAGCAAAATAAGCTCAACCTTATAAAGCACTACCACACGCCATAGAAAAAGAAAATATAGTGTATGTTGAGGTCTCATATGGCTTCGTTTGACCATAAATGGGTATCCACCATACTTCCTCAATCCATGGGATTTAACCCAATCCTCCTAGACGTTTCAAGGATAACTTTCCTTGCCAAACTCTTGGTTAAAAGATCCGCCAAATTTCTTTCAGATCTTAAATATTCCAAGAAAATAACACCATATTTCAACAACTGTTTTACCGCACCAACCTAATGTGGATATGTCTTCTTTTTCCATTATAAACACTATTTTTGGCAATTCCAATTGCCGCCTGTGAGTCACAATGTAGAGAAATTAGTGAAGCTTGTCTTCCCCATAAAGGCACATCTGTCAATAAGTTTCTCAACCACTCGGTTTCTTGCCCTGCCAACTCAAGAGCAATGAATTCAGACACCATAGTAGATCGTGCTATACAAGTCTGTTTTGAAGATTTCCATGAAATAGAACTTCCACCCAAAGTAAACACATAGCCACTAGTGGAGCTAACTTCATCATTATCAATAACCAGCTTGCGCCACAAAATCCTTCAAAAACAGCAAAAAAATTGTTAAAAATACAAACACCAATCCATAGTACCTCTCAAATACCTTAGCAAACGATAAAAGTATTCCAATGTTCACTACTAGGGTTGAGAGTATATGTACTCAATATACTAACAACATA
>MDKI01115006.1:0-21254 GCA_005239505.1 Nicotiana paniculata
TTGCGGTTAGGATAGGAATATACCTAATCTCCTTGTTTGGTTATTATACGGGAATTATTAATGTGTTCTTGTTAATCCTAATTTCATAGGCATATAGGCATTAGGTTAGCTTGAATAGGCGAGTTGTACTTCGGGAGAAGACTACGAGCAATATTAACCTCGTCAATCAATAAACCAGATAAATTAGTCAGACGATTTAAGTGGAAAACTCAACAGGATTGTTAGCTAACCTATAGCTCTAGAATATCGGATCTCATTGAATTCGTATCTAAAATCTCGCCAATTATTTCGTTAATTTCATAGTTTACTATTCTAGATTAATTTTAGTTAAATATTCATACTTTAGTGTTCGCTTGAATAGATTAATTGTTTGGGTTTAATTTAGTTGATAGTTAATCACAAGTCTCTGTGGGTACGATATCTGGACTTACAATCCTATATTACTTGTTGACCATGTATACTTGCGTGTGCGTTTGGGACCAATAGTAATTTACTCAGTAATTTTTTTGTTTGTATTATGTTTAATTTGTACTTTTTATCCTATTTTTGTGTGCGCGTGCGCGTGCGTGTTTGGAAGATGCAGATATGTAATATGGATTCGTGTGCTCAGACAAGGTGCCCGATGAACATGCTTTTGTTGTTGAGAATCGATACTACAACTCAAGAGGTTTTTTCTTTAAAATTTTAATTTTAATGAAGACTAAATGTTTAGGGGTTATTTTCATACCCTTTAACTGTTCGATGGTAATGGAGAATGTTATTTCAACCACTTTGGACTTCTCTATGCATTCAAAAATACTACAGAGTTTTCATTTTCAACTATATTTTCGATATCCTATTAAATTGTCATATAAAGTTGTATTTATAATCTGGATGCTATATAATTGAAATATTGAGAATATTATTTTTTTTAGTCAGATTATTAGACTATTTCGTGGAATGGCTCTCTTAGACTAGAATGTTTTGCCCATTTTTCTTTAGCTAATGGTTATGGATGGTTAATTTATGCATTGTCAGTGATGCTTAGTGAAGTTTTTAGACTAGAATGTTAGCTCTAGTGTCTTTAACTCAGTGAATGTTTAAGTTTAATGGTATGTATTTCTTTATATTTATGTGATAATATGTTAGTTTAACATTTTTACCATATTACCAATCAATGCTCGTTATAAAAATTTACATATAAACTTTAAAAATGATCTAGTTCTCATAGTAATGTTTATTTGCCTAATTGCTTCTTATAAAAGTTTACCTTTGAGGGTAATTTTTATTGAGTTGATGTCTCACTGCCATTTGTTTGTGAAAGTAATATTTTTATTTTTGCTTGTCTATAGAATAATGTCTATTGTGCAGAACATTGAGGTAGAAATGTCTTCTTCGGTGTTTTATTCCTTGCTTTAGATTAATGATATGGTTGAAAAGATTCAACTACGTGGCTATCACCACTAGAAAAATATGTTGTAAGAAATATATGTATGAACTGTCACCACTGTAAGATTATGTTAAAAGTCAATGTGTCTACCATGTTTATGACTATAGATAATGGGTGAGATTTCTTTCTTTTCAGATTCTCTTAGAGTAGAATGTATTGAACTCTAATGTCTCTTAGACTAGAGTGCATTAACCTGTATTATATTTAGATTAGAATTGTTCACATTATATGCCTTTGTAAAAATAAAACTGATGTTTGGCTCTCTAATGATGATATTGACAATTCATTATGAATGAAATCAAACAACATTATCGTATCTTTTGCTTCTTGTAACAAAATCTCAGTTCTACTATACTAGTATTCTACCTGTCCAAAATCTTTGTTATCTGTAATTATTTGCCTAGTTAGATGTATATTCTTTTTTATGCAAGATATACATCAACATGGTCACTATTCATTAATCTTTGATAGGACTTGCAGTTACATAGATGGCTTGGACTCGCTAGTCAAAACTTTGATTGGTAACTAATTTTATATTCTTTAAAATGACTGCTTTAGGTAACTGAATTCTTTTTATTTTATATTGTTGAATAAGAGATTTATTTTCACATTAAAGGTTCTTCTTTGATGCCAAGTTTCTTTCCACTTTTTTCTTTTTTGGATAAAAGACTTATTTGATGCAATTTTAATGAAATTTGTATTTGCGAATGAACTTTACTTAAGAATCACTGCATTTATTTCTCACCTGGCATGATTTATACTTCATCTTCTTTCTTGATATGCAATTTTCATTGTGTTTGTTTTATGTTGAATTCATCGTATTTGATTTTACATGATTATTCTCATTTTGTACAAGCTTAATTGACTCGTGACTTATTGAACATGCATGAAAATTCATGATATAGTCCCAGATGGGGTGGGAATGTGACCCCTGTACGTAGTTGATGCGAATATGCTTGAGATTTCTTATAAAGAAAACTCTGTAAGTATTTTTCAAGTACTTTGTTTTCTCTGAACATTTTACGGGTTGAATCATGTATATTGGTTGGTCCTTTGCTACTTCTACAGATCGCGTACTATTGGAGGATGATAGCAATTTGGCTTGACATCTTACTTTCTCAAAATGCTTTGAGGTCATGTGTTTAAAAAATTGTATGCATTTAAATTCTCAGTATGTTTAATAAATGACTCAATACTAAAAACATGAAGGTACGCATTTGCTTCAGCTCATAGTTATTTTCATTTCAGTTCATACACAAAAATAAACATGGATAAGAAATAGGTTAGCACAATGAATACAGATCAGATAACCTCAAGTACCGTTTCATTGAGAGGAACAAGTTCCTTCTTGTCATTCATCATTAATTTTTTTTTTTTTGGTGCAGGTTGAAATTGGAAACTGCAATTCATTCTGTGAATTGACATTGTTCTTCTCTCCTGAGAGGTATTTACCTTGCACTTGTTACAGAATTTGCAAAAAGTAGCAGCAACATTCACCTCTTACGCTTGTAATAATGCTTTTTAGATTCTAAACTTAACAAAGGAGACATGATATTTTCATCGGATTTGAATGACAAACTTCCTCTTTCCATTTCTACATTCTTGTGTAACAACTTGCACCTTTTGTTTTGTTCTACAATGTTGTAGCAACATTCCATTATGTTCGACTATTTGTATTGTACCCTTTGTATATCAACCGAGTTGATGTTTTGCGTGTAAATTTTGAATTACCTTGGTTAGTATTAATATAATTTGATAAATATTTGAATATTTTATGTTTGTTTTTATGGTTATTTGTAATTGTAAAGACCCGTAAATTTTCTATGTCTAAAATAATGCCCGAATAGGTCCCAGTGCTGTTATAACTGTAGAAATTCTTAAAATGGTCCTATTTTGAGTAAAACGTATCCCAGAACTTGAAAGATTAAATTTTCCAGGAGTTGCGCGTTATGCGACGCACTATGTGATCGCATAACAGGTATGCGGGCCGCATAGTGGTTGCAGACCTGGACAGTAGCCTATCCAAATTAAGGACAACTATACGGCCCGGAATGCGGTCGCATTTTGGGTATGCGGACCTCATAGTTGTCGCATTCTTGCCCCATGGTTTTTTCGAGGGAGGTTATGCGACGCACTATGCGATCGCATAACAGGTATGCGGATCGCATAGTGGTCGCATACCTGGCAATGTGGTTCCCATTTTGACCCATCGGAAGGCCAACTATGCGACAGGAATGCGGACCGCATAGCATGAATGCGATCGCATTCCTGACCGTATTTCTGTGTCGGGGCTCCTATTTTCTAAATTTAAGACCCGACCCCCTATTTTATAAAACACCCCTTCCCTTCATTTTTAACGATTTTCTGACCAAAAATAGAGAGAGAAAAAGAGAGTTCTTGAGAGAGAAGCTTTCAACATCATCCAATTTGATTTTCCGAAATCACTCAAGCCCGGAAATTATCGAGTTATTGTCATCTTCTTCACTCAAAGAGGTAAGTCTTCATCCTATTTCCCAAATTTTCTCAGATTTTGGGTAAGAATAAAACACACATAGGTTAGTTCTTCAAAATAAAAAAGTGAAATCTTGCATGCATGTGAGTTAAACCCCGTAATCTAGTAAAGGGAAAATAAGTTTGGGTAATTATTCTCAAAAGGGGGTTAGTAGTCTAAGGGGTCACATAGTGTTTGATAAAACTCTCAATTGGGTACAAGATTCCTAATTCTAAGTGAAATATGTCACATTGTGGAATAGAGTGACGGTGCTAGACGGTCTGGTGAATTGTGAGAGAAATTAAAAAGGGGACGACTCGAGGTATGTATGGCTAACTTTAATCTTCGTAGAGTCACCTTGTTGGTGTCCAAACATTCGGTATGAGTTTCTTGATGAGTATATGTGAATTGATTATCTGGTTGTGTTGAGGTGTGAGATTTCATTCTTTGATTTTCTTAGTCGACTATCGTGATAATTGAAGTTGTGAAAGGTGATTTCTATGTGATTACTCTATCATGTGCAAGGTTCGTTAAATGCTTGAGTATGTTGGTATGAAAGAATGGTAACGAACTCAAATGTGTAAATTTATCGAAGTGATAAGGGTTGTGTAACAAGTGATGAAAGGGAATTGTGAATTGATCTAATTGAACTAAATGACCACGGAAATATAGTATATGACTCGTTGTTGGCAAGATTTATTGTGGCTTAACTTCACATGGATTGTTGGTTGTAATGAATTTATATTCTTGTTGATGAACATCTTTGTGGTTGAATTAAGGGATGATAAAGACTATTATGAACACATGATTGGTTGGGTGGTATGAAATTGTACTCTTGATGATATAAAAACCTGTGATTGAATTGTGGGTTGTTATTGTTTGCCATGAAATGTGATGGTCCAGTGGGATCGGGTTGCGCACTGCAACACGAAGTAATAAGGGTTGAGAGGTAAAAAGGGTGAAGTGTAAAATGTAAGGTGGGATCGGGTTGCACGCCGCAACAGAAATGTAAGGTGGGATCAGGTTGCACGCCGCAACAGAAATGTAAGGTGGGATCGGGTTGCACGCCGCAATAGAAGTAATAAGGGTGTAATGTGATTGTGAGGTGGGATCGGGTTGCGCGCCGCAACAAGGGAAAAGATTGAAATAAGAAACCATGGAAACCTCATTTGTGATTCTCTGATCTCTGTGCAATACTTGTTTGGGTTTCTTTAACTGCCTCATTTATGTGTATTGTTTGATTTTACATTGAGTAAAGTTTGTTTATACATACTAGTACTATTCAATGGTACTAACGTCCCTTCTGCCGGTGGCGCTACATCTCTTATATGGATGTAGGTGGGTCCATAGCAGGTAGCTCAACTTGCAGTTAGTGGTGCCTCCTCCTCATCTTTCAGCAATACTGGTGAGCCCTATTTCCTCCCGAGGCCATGTAAGATTCATTCCATCTCTTTTGAGTCTGTTATGTATTGTAAGGTATAGCCGGGGCCTTGTTGCCAGCATGTATTGTATAAACTCATAGTATTCGTAGAGGCTCCATAGACATGATTTGGGTGTATATATGTATTTTGGGTAGTAATTGTATGTATTCGAAATCGTGGTCCGTATTGGAAAGTTATGTATGTATTTTGTATGTTTTTGGGAATCAGCTGTTGAAATGCTAAAAGAGAAATGAACTTAAGTTTGTAAATCCACACTTAAATCCTAAGTTGCTATTTCATATAGAATATGGTGCATTATTTATACGGGGGAACGTGTTGGGTAGGAAAGGCAATCCAGGTCCGCTTGACCGGGTTCACCTGGTTAGGCGCCAGTATCGTCCCTTGGTTTTGGGGTGTGACAAACTTGGTACCAGAGTCTTAGAGCCGTGTCTAGTAGAGCCCTTCTTATCGGTGTGTTGTCAACCACATCTATAATTAGAGGGCTGCATGGACATTTAGGAAAGTACCCTTTTATTGCTATTCTATATCGTGCGATGTGGTGGAAGGTGAGGTTGTCTATCCCTAACTCGTGCATTGTTCTGATTGTCAGTAAATGGCACCCAAGTAGAGAGCTCGACTCGGCCTAGAGGCTAATGCCACCCCAGGAGTGGCCGTGAATTCTTTATCTGATGGTGCGGGTGAGAATTATTCCCCGACCCTGAATCTGCTTGAATCTTCCATCCCAGTCCAGGATATTCCTATTCCTGCTCCAGTCCCTCCCGCTGATGTTCCTGATTCTTCTTCAATCCCAGCTTCTAGTCCCGGTATTTCTGATGGGGACCTCAGGGGAGCTATTCATATGTTGACTCAGCTAGTAGCCTCCCAGGCCCAAAGATCACATGCTTCCCCTGCATCCTCTAGCGAGCAAGGGGATTCTTCGGGTTCTAGGGTCAACCAGTTTCTGCTGTTAGCCCCTCTAGAGTTCACAGGCACCGACCCAGAAACTGACCCTCAGGAGTTCATTGACGAGATGTGCAAGACCTTCCGAGTTATGAGGGATACTTAGACAAAGGGGGTTGAGTTAGATTCCTATCGTCTGAAGGGAGCGGCATATTCGTGGTTTGAGATGTGGGAGGGGTCATGTGGGGAGGGGAGCCCTCCGGCAAAGTGGGATGAGTTTGTTGATGCCTTCATGGATCATTTCTTGCCTGCCGAGACTATGGTAGCCCGTGTTGCGGAGTTCGAGGTCCTTAATCAGGGAAACATGAGTGTGTGGGAGTATCATATGGAGTTTGTGCGCTTGTCCAAATATGTTGTTCACATGGTCTCTAATATGGAGGCTAGAGTTCGTCGGTTTGTTCAGGGCCTTGGTCCCTTGGTTATTAATGAAGCTGCTACAGCTTCTTTGCATTCGGATATGAATTATGGGAAAATAGTAGGATTTGCCCAGGCTACAGAGGCTCGGAAATTGAAGATAAGGATGGAGAGAGAGCAGTAGTAGGGTTCAGTCAGCGGGAAACCCTGGGAGCTCAATTGGAGGTGTGAGATCAGCCCTTGGGAGAGGATCATCAGGGCCATCTCAGTCATATGCTCAGTCCTCAGCCAGTGCGCCTCCATTGGGGCACAATTTTCAGTAGGGATGTCGTTTTGGACCCGGTTCAGATAGTAGGAGATTCCATCAGTCAGGTCGTTAAGGTAGGAGGTTCCATCAGCAGCGAAGGGTCCCATTCCCTAAGTGTGGGAGATTTCATACTGAGCCTTGTTACTTGGATATTCCGGTATGCTATAGATGCGGAGTAAGGGGACATGTTCAGCGAGATTGTCGTGCGCCCAGTCAGGGCATAGGTAGGGGTGCTGCTCAGCCCTCCAGCTCATCAGCCGCTACGTCCTCAGCACACCCTCCAGCACCAGCAGGGCCCGGAGCATCTAGGGGTAGAGTGCGGGGTCAAGGGGGACCCAGCCAATTTTATGCTTTGAGTGGTCGCCAGAGCGCCGAGGATTCCCCAAATGTTGTCAAGGTATTCTGACTGTTCAGTCACATGATGTTTATGCTCTTATTGATCCCGGGTCTTCTTTGTCATATGTTACTCCATTTATTGCTTCAAGTTTTGGGATAGAACCCGAACAGCTTCACGATCCGTTCTCTGTGTCAACACCAGTTGGTGATTCTATTACGTCCGTGTGAGTCTATAGGAATTATGTTGTCGCGGTGCGTGGTCGGGATACCACGGTCGATCTTATTGAGTTAGAAATGGTAGATTTTGATGTAATTATGGGGATGGATTGGCTCTATTCGTGCTTGGCTAAACTCGACTGCTGAACCAGGATTATGAGGCTCGAGTTTCCTAATGAATCAGTTATCGAGTGGGAGGGGAATAATGTTGTGCCAAGAGGTAAACTCATTTCCTACCTTAAGGCCTAAAAAATGATCAGGAAAGGGTGCATCTATCATTTGGTTCGGGTTGCGGACACCACTTCAGAGGTTCCTGCTCCCGAATCTGTGCCTGTTGTGAATGAATTTCTTAAAATATTTTCAGACGAGCTTCCTGGGATTCCACCAGATAGAGAGATCAATTTTGAGATTGATGTATTTCCAGATACGTAGCCAATATCTATTCCACCTTACCGAATGGCACAGTAGAATTGAGAGAGTTGAAAGAACAATTGAAATATCTATTAGAAAAAGGTTTCATTCGGCCTAGTGTGTCGCCTTGGGGTGCACCGGTTCTTTTTGTCAGAAAGAAGGGTGGATCGCTTCGGATGTGTATTGATTA
Organism: Nicotiana paniculata; assembly: GCA_005239505.1. Taxonomy (NCBI): domain Eukaryota; kingdom Viridiplantae; phylum Streptophyta; class Magnoliopsida; order Solanales; family Solanaceae; genus Nicotiana; species Nicotiana paniculata. The sequence goes on from MDKI01115006.1 coordinate 8,116, forward strand.
TCGGCAGCTCAACAAGGTCACCATCAAGAATAAGTACCCATTGTCTCGGATAGATGATTTGTTCGACCAGTTGCAACGTGCTAAGTTTTTCTAAAAGATTGATTTGTGGTCCGGGTATCACCAGTTAAAAATCAGGGAGCAGGATATTCCTAAGACTGCCTTCAAGACTCGTTATGAGCACTTTGAATTTTTGGTAATGTCTTTTGGGCTAACCAACGCCCCTGCAGCTTTTATGGATCTTATGAATCGAGTTTTCAAACCGTTTCTCGACTCCTTTGTGATTGTCTTCATTGACGATATTCTTGTTTATTCGCAGAGTTAGGAGGATCATGCTAATGACCTCAGGGAAGTTCTGCAGACTCTTCATTAGCACCAATTGATGCAAAGTTTTAAAAATGTGAGTTTTGGATAGAATCAATCACCTTTTTGGGCCATGTTGTTTCCGGGGAGGGGATTCGGGTTGATCCCCAAAAGATTGCAGTGGTGAAGGATTGGCCTAGGCCAACAACCCCCACAGAGGTTCGCAGTTTCTTGGGTTTGGATAGTTATTATCAAAGATTTATGGAGGGATTCTCTACCCTCGCTTCCCCATTAACTAAGATGACGCAGAAAGCAGTTAAGTTTCAGTGTTCCGATGCATGTGAAAAGATTTTTCGGTAATTAAAGTCGAGATTGACTTCGGCACCAGTGTTAACCTTGCCAGAAGGTTCGGAGGGATTTGCGGTTTATTGTGATGCTTCAAGGGTTGGTTTGGGGTGTGTGTTGATGCAATTTTGTGAAGTTATAGCGTATGCTTCAAGGCAGCTCAAGAATCACGAGAAGAATTATCCGACGCATGATTTAGAGCTCGCGACGGTTGTGTTTGCTTAAAAATCTGGCGGCATTATCTTTATGGGGTCCATGTGGACGTGTTCACAGACCACAAGATCCTTCAGTATTTATTCAAACAAAATGAGTTGAACTTAAGGCAGCGGAGGTGGTTGGAATTGCTCAAAAACTATGATATGAATATTTTGTACCATCCAGGGAAGGCGAATGTGATAGCCGACACTCTTAGTCGAAAATACATGGGTAGCTTGGCTCATTTGGAAGCAGGCTAGAGGCCTTTGGCTCGGGAGGTTTATCAGTTGGCTAATCTGGGGGTCTGTCTTTCGACCTCAGATGAGGTGGAATGTCATGGTGCGTAATGGAGCGGAGTCTTCGCTTGTAGAAGAAGTCAAAGGAAAGCAATTCAAGGATCCGTCTTTGGCACAATTGAGGGAAGCAATTTTGAATCACAAGACTTCAACATTCTCATTCGGTAATGATGATGGTGTTCTGCGGTGTCAAGATAGGTTATGTGTTCCAGATGTGGATGATCTCCGGGAAAGGGTAATGACAGAGGCTCATAACTCCAGGTATTCCATACACCCAGGTTCTACGAAAATGTATCACGATCTCAAGGAAATTTATTGATGGAATGGTATGAAGAGGGGTGTGGCGGACTTTGTGGCTAAGTGTTCAAATTGTCAACTAGTAAAGGCTGAGCATCATAGGCCCGGTGGGTTGACGCAATTTATGGAAATACCAATGTGGAAATGGGAGATGATCAATATGGACTTCGTGGTGGAGTTACCTCGCACTCAACCTGTAACGACCCGACCGGTCGTTTTGCGTTATCGGACCCCGTTCCCTTAAATAAAACTTTCCATAGCGGCTTATTGTGATTTATGACTTGCGGGGGTGGGTGGTCCGGGACTCGGAAGTGTTTAGAGTGCTATAGGAACACTTGGTTCCTTAAGATTGGCCTTTAAGTCCAAGTTTGACTTCGGTCAACATTTTGGGTAAACAACCTCGGAATCGAGTTTTGTTGGTTCCGGTAGCTTCGTATGATGATTTTGGATCTGGGCGTATGTTCGGAATGGGTTTCTGATGACCCGGGAGCGTTTCGGCGCCCAATATTGAAATAAGAAGTTCCTTAAGTTCCTATTGTAGTTTGGGACGTGTTTTTGTGTTATTGAGGTCCGAACGGAATTCCGAGATCGGGAATAGTTCTGTTATGTCATTATGACTTGCTTGCAAAATTTGGTGTCATTCCGGTAGTATAGGTCGGTTCGGCGCGTTGTTAACGAAGTCTAGAAAACTTAAAGTTCCTAAGTTTGGTTCTAGGGGTTTTGAGGTGTGATTTTGAGTTTTAACGGTTTTTTGGGTGTTCCGAAGGCTCGAGCGAGTTCCTATTATGATTTGAAACTTGTTGGTATATTTGGACGGGGGCTCGGGTGGACCCAGGTGCCTCCCGAACACCACACGAGGCCAAAAACTAGCTGAAATTGCTGGTGGTGCACCTGTTTTGGTGTTGACCGCAAGTGCGGTTGCCCAGTCGGAGGTGCGGGACCGCTCCTGCGGTCCCAGCCTCACAGGTGAGACCACCAGTGGGCAGGCTATTTCTCGCAGATCCAGACAAAGTTCCGCAGGAGCGGAGCCGCAGGTGCGGTCTCCACTCCGCAGGTGCGGGCCCAGGCTTACTCGTCCATTTCCGCAGGTGCGAGCCTTTGCTCGCAGGAGCGAGACCGCAGGTGCGAAAACACTTTCAGACAGTGTGTTTCTTAAATACGGGATTCTTCATTATTTCTTCACTTCTTCCTCCATTAGAACACCTTGAGAGCTTGGGAAAAGGGCTCAACGACTCAACCACTGAAAGGTAAGTAGATTCTATCCTAAAGTTAGTTAATGCATGCATTCTTAGTGGAATTTAACTACTTAATTAGTGAAAATTTAGGAATTTGGGTAGTAACCTAGGGCCTTCGAGAATTTAGAAAATTACCCGTGAATTGGCTATGAAATCATTCAAAAATCGTATATTAATGATCCTTAGGCTATGGGTGAGTGTTTTCTTTGAAATTTTTTGGAATATGAGCATGCGGGCCTGGGGTTGGATTTTAGGATTTCTTCAAGAATGGCGAATTTGACTTAGTAGGAGGAGGATTTCCATACTTTGAGCATAAATTGATAAATTTGTATAACATTTGGCTAGTTTCGAGTCCTCGGGTGTAGATTTCGGAGTTTCGGGCGCGTTCTTGGTCCGGGGAGTAGATTCAAAACGAGGTGAGTATCCTTTCTAAACTTGTGAGAGGGAAACTGTCCCCCTAGGTGATTTAAATGCTATATGTGATAACTGTGGGGGGCTACATACGTACAAAGTGACGAGAGTCCGTACGTAGCGGCTATTATTGTTATGTCCAGGTAGTTAGGCCTACATCATGCTTTATGTTTTCCTTGAAATGAACTATATGCTTAGTGAATTAATGTTACATGCGGCTTGTTTCCCTGAGATCATGGAATTAAAGATATTTTTAGGATTTGATCACAAAGAGTAATTTATAAAGAACAAAGGTGTGGATTGTGTGTGCATGTGACTGCTTCGCAATTTACATTCTGCAAGCGGAGTGTTATTTCCCCCACTCTCATGGGAGCGGGTCGTACACCACGACGAGATTGAAAGATATATATTATGGTTCGGGCCGTTCGACCCTCGGCAGTGCACAGATATGATCATTATGATGGCTCAGGCCGGTTGTCCTTATCCTGTATGCGCATGTTAAATTGTTAAGAATTCTTTTATGGATTTTGAGTGTTCAGATATATATATATTTAAAGGAAAGAAAAGAATAATGAAGTGGAAATTGTATATTTACCTCCAGTGTTTATTTGAATTACTGTTATTTTAAATGCTCATTGCTTTTATCATCATTGTATGTCCATTACTGATATTATATATTGCTAATCATTTTATTAGACCTTAGTGAGTGTCAAGTCGACCTCTCATCACTACCTCTACGAGGTTAGGCGGGATACTCACTTGGTATATATTTATTTATGTACTCATGCTGCACTTCTGTACTTAATTCTACAGGTTCTGAGTCTGGTGCATCTGGTTATCAGATCGGAGCTCGATTCTGATCTTAGTTGGACCCGACTTCACGGTGAGCTGCTTCTCCTGACGATCCTCGGCAGCACCATGGAGTTTTCTTTTGCTTATTTCTTGTCTATTTCTTTCAGACAATGGGATTGTATATTATGTTTTGTATATTCTGTTAGTATGCCCGTAGGACTTGTGACACTAGTTACTGGCACACACGTAGTGTTATTTTGGTTTACAGGTCTGTATATATATATATTGGCTCGTCCCTCTTTTTGACTGCTTTTGGAAAAAAATGGCTTGCTATCTTTTTCAATTAATGTTTGAACTTTAAAAACTTGGCACGTATTAGATGTTTAACCAAGCATGGGAGAAATCCTTAGTAATTTACGTGTGGGCTTGCCTAACCCCGGTGTTGGGCGCCACAACGAACTGAGTTAGTATTTTGGGTCGTGACAACATGGTATCAGAGCACTAGGTTCATGTAGGTCTCACAAGTCACGGGCAAACCTAGTAGAGTCTTGCGGATCGGTATGGAGACGTCTGTACTTATCTTCGGGAGGCTATAGGGTGTTAGGAAAACCTCTCCTTATTTTTATCCTACTGTGCAGTCAATGGGTTACTAAATTTCATTCTTCTATTCTCTCACAGATGGTGAGGACGCGTGCATCCAATGTTCCAGACCCGGGAGGGGCCACTACCCCCGTTGTTCGAGGTCGCGGCAGAGGCCGGGGGAGGGCACCGTCCCGAGGTAGGGGATGAGGGCATCCCCGAGCTATTCCAGTCATACCACCACCAGAGGACCCTACTATAGAGGAGCAGGGTGAGGTGCCCCCAGCAGGTCTTTCTCCAGTGGACTTTATGACGGCACCAGGATTCCAGGAGATCATGGGCTGTATGATGTGGTTCATGGACACCATGTCCCAAGCCGGTTTATTTCTGGCAGATCCTGCCACATCTCAGGCGGGAGGGGGGGCCCAGACTCCTACCTCCCAGGCTGCAGGTCAGGCAACATCATTTCATCATACCCCGGGTATACTGCCCGTGGGTGGGGCCCAGCCTGTAGCAGCAACACCTGAGCCTAGACCAGCTGCGGAGGGCGATCCGCAGAAGTTATTGGATAGATGGGCTCGGTTGCACCCTCCAGTCTTCGGGGGTGAGCGGGGCGAGGATGCCCAGGATTTTGTTGACAGGTGCAGGGATAGGCTACACAATATGAGGATATTAGAGTCCCATGGAGTGGAATTCACTACCTTCCAGCTAGAGGGCAGACTCGCAGATGGTGGCAGTCCTATATTCTCAGCAGGCCAACAGATTCTCCTCCTATCACCTGGGAGCAGTTCACTCAGATGTTTCTAGACAGGTATATCCCACCCTCTGAGAGGGAAGAGATGCGATATCAGTTTGAGCAATTGGAGCAGGGACAGATGTTAGTGACAAATAATGAGGCTAGATTCTCGGAGTTGTCTCGCCACACACTTATGATATTGCCTATTGATGCTGAGAGAGTCCGGAGATTTGTAGCAGGGCTGCACTCCGGTATTAGGTCCAACATGGCCCGAGAGGTAGAGATGGGGACTCCCTATCATCTGGTGGTCGAGATAGCTCATCGAATTGAGGGCTATTGATTGAGAGGAAGAGAGGAGGGCCAGCAGGACAAGATATCCAGAGTCTCCGGGGATTTTAGAGGTGCCCCAGTTAGGGGCAGGGGTCAGTTCAGCAAGGGTCAGTTCAGTAGAGGTCAACCCAGCAGGCCTCCATATTTAGCACCCCCACCACCTCCCTGAGGTGTTCCAGCGAGGGCTCATTTCAGCGCCATGCCAGAGCATTCCTACCACCCTCCATCCATTCAGAGTTCACCCAGTGGTTATCCCAGTTATCCGAGATTCCCCAGTCCCTACTTCAGTGCTATGCCAGAGAGTACAGATCGCTCTCCAGCCATTCAGGGTTCCTCTTCGGGGTAGCAGGCTATGATACCTAGAGGTTGTTATGACTGCGGGGATCCAGGTCATATGAAGAGGCTTTGTCCAGGTTTCGGGGCAAAGCGGTACAGCAGGATTTTCAGCCTATGGGTCCAGCACCAGCCGTCAGGCCACCTAGAGGTGGGGGACAGGTCAGCAGGGGTCGTCCTAGAGGTGAAGGCCAGTCAAGGGAGGTCATCCAGCTCCTGTTCATTCTGACGGGGCTCAATCTTCCGGTGCTCCAGCTAGATTCTATGTTATCCCGGCCAAATCAGATGCAGTGGCCTCAGACGCCATGATCACAGGTATTATTACAGTATGTGGTAGAGATTCATCGGTGTTATTTGATCCAGAATCCACTTATTCATATGTTTTGGTCTTATTTTCTCATTTTCTGGATGTCCCTCGTGAGTCCTTGGGTTCTCCTATTTATGTGTCCACTCCCGTGGGCGATTCTGTGGTTATAGACTGGATTTGTCGGTCTTGTGTGATTTCCTTTTGTGGGTTTGAGACTCGAGCGGATCTTTTATTGCTCGACATGGTTGATTTCGAGATTATTTTAGGCATGGATTGGATATCTCCTTATCACGCCGTGCTAGATTGCCATGCCAAAACAGTTACTTTAGCCATGCCCGAGTCCCCTAGGTTGGAGTGGAGAGGTTCCTCGGTTAGTACAGCCAGCCGGTTTATTTCATTCTTGAAGGCTCGACATATGGTCAAGAAGGGTTGTCTGGCGTATTTTCTTATGTGCGGGACACCACCGCCGAGTCTCCAACGATTGATTTAGTGTCAGTGGTTCGAGAGTTTGCTGATGTATTTCCTTCGGACCTTCCGGGCATGCCTACGGATCGCGATATTGATTTCTGCATTGATTTAGCTCCAGGCACCCAACCTATATCTATTCCTCTGTACCGTATGGCTCCGAAAGAGTTGAAGGAGTTGAAGGAGCAGCTTGAGGAGTTGTTAGCTAAGGGGTTCATCAGGCCGAGTGTATCGTCGTGGGGTGCTCCAGTTCTATTCGTGAAGAAAAAGGATGCGTCCATGCGGATGTGTATGGATTACCGCCAGTTGAACTAGGTTACCATTAAGAACAAGTACCCTTTGCCGCGCATCGATGATTTGTTTGACCAGTTGCAGGGTGCTCGTGTGTTTTCTATGATTGATTTGAGATCGGGGTATCATCAGTTGAGGATTCGTGCTTCAGATGTTCCGAAGACTGCTTTTCGTACGAGATATGGCCATTATGAGTTCCTGGTGATGTTCTTTGGCTTGACTAATGCCCCAACTGTATTGGTAAGAAAGAGTTCACACGTAAGCTAGCTTTTGACAACTCAGCCAGTCACGTGGACACAGGAAAACGTGATAGCTGGACGTGACTCCTTGAAGAGATACGGTACAAATAGGCACGATTCAGTAAACCCACGAACTTATCAGCCACGGGAAACTCAACTTGATCAAAACGGGAGAAAGGCACGGTCAGAATGAATCTAGACAAAGCTACGAGCAGATTTAGGGACCCACAATTGATTACTCGAACGTTATGTAACTGAACCCCAATTAGCGTTATCCTTTGTAACGCCTCATTAATGTCATAATTAGTCAGTAATGAGTAACCATAGCAAGAGTCGTACATTGTAAGAATCTCCTATACAAGGGAGGGGAATACAGCTTGTAAAGGCATCTGATTCTCGAATACGATCAACGTCAATATTTTATTTCTGCAATATTGTCTATTATTCATTTTTCCCATTATCTTGATTATCAGTAACCCATATTCATCTTAAAAATAAGCTTTAGTCAAAGGGTCTAATTCTTTGGTTAAACAACTTGGTTCTGTTGCTGGGGATCTGATAATATTTTTTTACTTTCCAAGTGATATCCTTTGAATTATGTCAAACCCCAATGACAACAACCAGCAAAGAAGTGGAACCCCAGTTCCATCGCCTTCAGGAACCCCGCGTGGTTCGAGGGAATAATCCCCAGAAAGATCCAATAACAAAAATGGTAGTAATGATCAAACTGTGGAACAAGATCGTGTAAAGCAAATGATTGCAGATTATGTGAGCCAAGATTTGCAAGAATTTGCGAGAGGATTACCGGCAGTGTTGCCTACACCGCCGACGCCACCTCCCAATAACACCATCACCATGGAAAATCCTCAATCTGGGTTGGCAAACTTAGGAAGAGGAGATACTCCTAATGAATATCTCAAAATGAGACCAGGTATATCTAATAACTCAGAATTACAAAATTTACTGCTAACCATGCAGAAACAGATGAAGGAGCAGAACGATCGCATCGAACAAATTCCTGGTGTACCACCTGTCATCAAAGGCATCGATGTTGATAGATATTCTCAACAACCTTGGAAGCCAAGTGCGGCACCCTTGCCTATACCCAAGAAGTTTAAAATGCCTGACGTTCCCAAATATGATGGAACAACTGACCCACGTGACCATGTGACTGCTTTCACTACTGGGGTAAAAGGCAACGACTTAACAAAACAAGAGATTGAATCAGTCCTTGTCAAAAAATTTGGGGAAACACTTACCAAAGGGGCTCTAACCGTGTATTCTCTTCTCCATGAAAATTCTATTGACTCTTTTGCTGAGCTTGCAAATTCGTTTATAAAAGCACACTCTGGTGCACAAAAAGTTGAGAAGAGAATGAAAGACATATTCAAAATAAAATAAGGATACACAGAACTACTCCGTGAGTTTGTAGACATGTTTCAACGAGAAAGAATGCAGTTACCCAGGGTGCCTGATAATTGGGCAGACATGGCATTTGCAAGCAACTTGAACAATAAAAGCTCAGAAGCCACCAGGTGACTTAAGGAGAATCTAAGAGAATTCCCCGCCACAACATGGAACGATGTACATAACAGGTATAGTACTAAACTTAGAATAGAAGAAGATATCATTGCTCGTTCGAGAGATGAAGATCATTCCAGATCCAGACATCCTGAATCAGATAGAAGATCAGGTAAAATTAGGTACGATCCTTACTTAGGACCCTCGGGATGAGATATCCGCCCGAGCTTCGAAAACACTAGGTCGAACTATACACCACAAGGAAGAGATGTAGTCTCATCCTCGTCTAGATCTAGAAAAGATCGAGATGAACGACCTAGAGGTAGTACTCAAATTGGGGATCATACCTTTAATGTAAGTACTACTGAACTTGTCTCAATATTGAAGAAAATAGGAGACAAGGTTAAGTGGCCCAAAGAGATGCGGTCAAATCCAAGTAGAAGAAACCTAGATCACTAGTGTGAATTTCACAACGATCATGGGCACAAAACTGCGGATTGCAGATTTTTACAAGGTGAAGTAGAAAATTTGTTAAAATAGGCCTATTTAACAGAATTGTTTAGTGACAAAGGTAAACATGCATACATGAGGAACGGGCAGGAGCCCCCAAAGACTCCTTCTCCAAAACGAATCGTTAACGTAATACACGGGGGGGAAGAAGTAAACGGAGTGATTTGCAAAACAACCACAAAGTTCACAATTACACACGGGAAACATGCTCGTGGAGAAGACGATATAACCTTCGATGATGCAGATAGCAGCGGATTAATGCTTCCGCATAACAATGCTCTGGTAATATCTTTGCTTATTCATGACACTAACGTAAAAAGAGTGTTGATTGATCCAGGCATTTTAGTCAATATCATTTTGCTAAGAGTCGTGGAAGAAATGCTACTGGGGAATCAAGTAATCCCAAAAGCACGAGCCATATCAAGGTTTGATAACTCTACAGTTATAACAAAGGAGAAATTGAGCTTAGCACTTATGCTGAGGGGGTGATCAAAAGAGCTAGGTTCCAAGTTATTGATACTCACATGGCTTATAACGTGATCATTGGAAGACCATGGATCCACAACATGAAAGCGATACCCTCCACGTTGCATCAGGTAATTAAATTTCCCTTTGAATGGGGGATTCAACAAATTAAAGGAGATCAACAGACTGCAAAAAATATAAATTCGGTGGTACACTACAACAAGAAAATAGAGGTGGAAGAATTACGAGATAAGGAAATCTCCCAAGCAGGTATCACCGCCCAAACAGGCATGGAAGAAATTACTGCCCAAATAGGTACGAAAGGTATTATTGCTGAAACAGGTACGAAAGAAAATACATACGAGAAGGAAAATCAAGTTACCACGGAAGGTATACTATACCACACAAAAACAGATTCCAGATCGGACGTCATTCGTGAACCGGAGAAAGATGAGCACATCAAAACAACTACGGAAGAGCTCGAAGTTGTTCCATTATCCGAACAAAAGCCTGAGCAGAAAGTGTATATATGCACGAGGCTAGACTCCGCTCGAAGAGGTAAGTTGATTGATTATTTAAAGGCTAACGCAGACTGCTTTGTGTGGTCCCACTCAAATATGACAGGCATTCCATCCGAAGTGATGACTCATAAACTAAATGAAGATATATCCTTTGTACCTGTTAAGTAGAAGTAAAGAAAGCAAGGACCATTCAAGAACCAAGTGATTGACGAATAGGTACAGAAACTCTTGAAGATTGGTTCGATACGAGAGGTAACGTACCCTAACTGGTTAGCAAACACCGTGGTAGTACCTAAAAAGAATGGCAAGTGGAGAGTATGCGTAGATTATACTGACTTAAACAAAGCATGCCCCAAAGATTCATTCCCATTGCCTCATATAGATCAAATGATTGATGCCACCGCAGGTCATGAACTATTAAGATTTCTAGATGCATATTTTTGTTATAATCAGATTAAAATGGATCCTTTAGACGAGGAAAAACCCTCTTTTATCACGAACAGGGGGACTTATTGTTATAAAGTCATGCTTTTTGGCCTAAAAACGCTGGAGCCACCTATCAAAGGTTAGTGACCAAGATGTTCCAAGAACATCTGGGAAAAATGATGGAGGTTTAAATTAATGATATGTTGGTTAAATCAACACAAGCACAAGACCATTTCCATCACCTCTCTACTGCTTTTGATATTTTACACAAGTATAATATGAAGTTAAATCCAGAGAAATGCGCTTATGGAGTGCAATCAGGCAAATTTTTGGGTTTCCTTGTATCAAACAGAGGAATAAAGGTAAATCCCGCTCAAATTAAAGCCATAGAGGAAATACCTGATGTCTTAACAAATAAAAAGGAAGTTCAAAGACTGACAGGGAGAATAGCAGCTTTGGGTAGGTTTATTTCTAGATCTTCCGAAAAAAGTTTTAAATTCTTCTCAGTTCTCAAAAAGCAGAATCAGTTCGAATGTACTGAAGAATGTCGGCAATCCCTCAAGAACCTGAAGATTTATCTATCGAAACCACCACTGCTTTCAAAGCCAAAAAGAAGGGGAAAGATTATACATCTACCTGGCTATCACAGAAATTGTTGTAAGTGCAGTATTGGTAAGAGAAGAAAAAGGTAAACAATCACCTATCTATTATGTAAGTAAAACTTTGCTAGATGCTGAGACTAGATATCCACATCTGGAAAAGTTAGCCTTAGCTTTAATAATGGCATCTAGAAAATTACGACCCTATTTTCAATGCCACCCAATCACCATTGTGACCTCATATCCTTTAAGAAATATTCTGCATAAACAGGACTTGTAAGAAGATTAGCCAAGTGGGATATAGAATTAAGTGAACATGAAATAATCTATCAGCCTAGAACTATAATTAAGTCTCAAATACTAGCTTATTTTGTTGTTGACTTTAGTAATAACATTGTATCTGAAGTAGAAAAAGAGTTACAACTCTTTAACGGTGTTAATCTAGGCCTATGGACCTTGTTCACCAATGGTTCTTCAAATATAAAAGGCGCCGACTTAGGCATAGTCTTGATATCACCCACGGGTGAAAAGACACGACAAGCTATAAAGTGTTATCCTATCACTAACAATGAAGCAGAGTACGAAGCTGTTATTGCAGGGCTTGAACTCGCACGGGAGCTCTCAATCGAGCAAATTGTGATCAACAGTGACTCCCAACTGGTAGTAAATCATATACAGGGGACTTACATCGCTCGAGAGACTAGAATGTAACAATATCTTGAAAAAGCATGAGAGCTCGTGAGACAATTCAAAACATGGAAGGTAGTGCAAATACCTAGAGAGGAAAATGCAGAAGAAGATGCACTAGCTAACCTCGCAGTAGTCACGGAAGTAACGAACAAAGACAATACAATTGTCGTTAAACTATTTCATTCAGTAATAGACCAGGATAGGAATGAGGTAACTTTCAACAACCTAACCTGGGACTGGAGAAAAGAAATTCTTAATTTTTTGCAGAATGGCACTGTACCTGAAGACAGGAAAGCGGCTCAAGCACTACGCCGCAAAGTTGCACGATACTGCCTTATTCGCAACTTACTTTATCGCAAGATATTCGGAGGACCCCTAACTAAATGACTTGGACCTAACCAAACGAAATTTGTGATGAAAGAAGTCCACGAAGGACACTGTGGAAATCACTAAGGGGCGATATCCTTAGTGAAAACACTAATCAGAGTCGGATACTATTGGCCTAAGATGGAAGAAGAAGTTGAGAATTTGGTATCCAAATGTGACAGATGCCAAAGGTTTGCCAATAACATGCATCGACCAGCGGAATTATTACATCCAATAATATCCCCATGGCCTTTCATGAAATGGGGTTTGGACATATTAGGACCTCTTCCCACAGCTAAAGGACAGGTACGGTTTTTAGGACATAGTAGGACCTCTTCCCACAGCTAAAGGACAGGTACAGTTTTTACTCGTACTAACCGACTATTTTACAAAATGGGTAGAGGAAGAAGCGTTCAAACAAGAACGAGAAAAGGAAGTTAAAAGCTTCTTATGGCGAAACATAATATGCCGCTTTGGAATACCAAAGGAAATTGTGTGTGATAATGGCCCACAATTCATAGGCTCACGAATCACAGAATTCTTCAAAAGTTGGCAAATCAAGCGGATCACTTCAACGTCGTACCACCCCGTGGCTAATGGTCAAGCTGAGTCAACGAATAAGGTCATCATCAACAATCTAAAGAAGCGGCTGGATAAAGCCAAAGGAAACTAGCCTGATGAGTTACCAGCGGTGCTATGGGCATACAGAACAACTTCAAAAATAGCCATGGGAGAAACTCCGTTCGCACTTGTTTATGACTCAGAAGCCTTAATACCTGTGGAGATTGGGGAACCAAGTATAAGGTTCTCGACAGCCATGGAAGGTAAAAACGATGACGAATTAAGGACCAACCTGGACCTGCTCGAACCACGGAGAGAAGCAACATTGA
>ML342736.1:0-17915 GCA_005239505.1 Nicotiana paniculata
TAACCCTACCAGGTATACAATTATCCACGGAGGAATCAATCCTCTTTCTAGGTGATTAACAAATGAACTCTAGTCTTCTTTTAGATATTCATTCATGATTTCGATTATATTAGCAGTTTAATATTACAGGCAGGATCACAGCTACAACACGTAAGGCATGCTAGTGGGTCCTAGACTACCCGGACAAGGGATAATAGTAGCTAAGCACGGACTCCCGTCACCTGGTGAGTACATAGACCCCGAAGATAGTAGCATATACTTAATTAATACACCTAGGGACAATTCCCCCTCACAAAGTTAGAAAAGGAGACTTACCTCGCTCAGAAATTCCATAACCGGCCTCCAAGCCCTTCCGGCGACTCAAATCGTTGCACAACGCTCCGAAACTAACCAAACAACGACAAACCAATGAAAATATATTCTAATACTTGCAATAATTCCAAATTATATAATTTCCCAACTCCGCTCAGTGAAATGACCAAAATACCCTCGGGCCCACGTGCCTGGAATCTGAAATTTCTCGAAGATATATTATACCCATAGATCCACTAGTTCAAATATACAGTTTACTCTAAATCCATGCTCAAATTCATGGCTAAAAATCCAAATTACCATTTCCTAGGTTTCTTCAATATTTTCCAAATTTTTCCACAATTTTCATGTTTAATCCATGCATATAACTTGTATAAATCCTAAAAACTGGAGGAATTTACTTGCCTTGTATTGCATAAGGAAATCCACTATTGAAGCTCCTCCAAAATCGACCAAAGCAAGGAAGAAATGAAGAAATGGCCACAAATTTCACCTATAAACTAATCTGCCCAGGCCTCAGCTGCTCTTTGTGTTTGCATACCCACGAGCGCGTTCGCAGAGCTTCCTCGAGCCAACATTCCGCGATCGCGGTCCCCTACCCACGTTCGCATAGTCCAAAGGGCCCCCAGGCCCCCAACTCCCTTTTCCTTTATGTGTTAACACACCAGACCCTGCATTCGCATAGGACAATCCAACAACCTTCACAAATCCTTCTATGTGATCGCAAACAACTACCCGTGATCGCACAGGCCTAATCCAAGAATCCAAATCCTTCTATGCGATCGCACACTGACTCACGTGATCGCATAGAGTAAATACCTGATGCACTCACACCAGAAAACCAGCAACCCTCTCAAGGCAAAAATCAACCTGTTGAGCATCCGAAACACGCCCGAGGCCCCCGAGACCTCAACCAAAACTACCAACCAGACCCAATACCTCATTCAAAATTAGTTGAGCCTTAAAATCACATCAAACAACCCCGAAATAATGAATCGCAGCCTGATTCAAGCTTAATGAACTTAGAACTTCCAAACTTCCACATTCGATGCCGAACCTATCAAATCATGTCCGATTGACCTCAAGTTTTGCACACAAGTCATATTCGACATTACAGATCTGTTCCAACTTCCAGAATTGCATTCCGACCCCGATATCAAAATTTCCACTACCGGTCGGATTTCTCATAAACCTTCAAATTTCTATCTTTAGCCAAATGACTCCAAAATGACCTACGGACATCCAAATTCACTTCCGAACGCGCTCCCCACTCTAGAATCATCATACAAAGATATTCCCAGACTCGGAATCCCAAAATGACATCGAAATCACTGAAATGCACTTCAGGCCAAACTTAGGAAATTTCTTCAAAAATGCTGACTTCCACAATATACATCAAAACGCTCCTGGTTTATCCAAAACCCGATCCGGGCATACGCCCAAGTCCGAAATCATCATACGAACCTGAAGGAAACTTCAAACCCTGATTCGGAGGTCGTTTACTCAAAATTCCAATCTTAGTTGATTCTTCCAACTTAAGGCTTCTGAAATGAGAATTCTCTTTCCAAATCAACTCTAAACTTCTCGAAATTCAATTCTGACCACACCTACAAGTCATAATACCTGAAATGGAGCTGCTCACGACTTAAAACCGCTGAAGGACGCGCTAGAGCTCAATACAACCGGTCGGGTCGTTACACTTAGCTAGCTAGTTTGTGAGGCTGGATATTTCAGAGCTGAGCCGAGTATTGGCTTGTGTGGTCGCTCGGTCTTATCTTTATGACTGCATCAGAGAGAACAAGTATGATGATCCCCATCTTCTAGTCCTTCAGGACATGGTTCATTGAGGTGATTCTAGAGATGTGAGTATTGGTGACGATGGCGTGATGAGGATGTAGGGCCGGATATGTGTGCCCAATATTGATGGGCTTCTGGAGTTGATTCTTGAGGAGGCCCAGAGCTCACGGTATTCCATTCATGCAGGTGCCACGAAGACCTACCAGGATTTGAGACAACACTATTGGTGGAGGAGGATGAAGAAGGATATAGGTGGGATTTTAGCCAAGTGTCTCAACTGTCAGCAAGTTAACTATGAGCATCAAAGACCGGGTGGCTTGCTTCACAGGTTAGAGATCCCAGAGTGGAAGTGGGAGGGGATCACCATGGACTTTGTAGTTAGACTTCCACGAACTTTGAGGAAGTTCGATGCTATTTGGGTGATCGTGGATTGGCTGACCAAGTTAGCTCATTTCATCCCAGTGGTGACTACTTACTTTTTAGAGAGATTGGCTGAGATATATATCATAAAGATTGTCCTATTTGATGGTGTTCCAATATCCATCATTTCAGACAGAGGTACATAGTTCACATCACGGTATTGTGGAGCCGTACAACAGTAGTTGGGTACTAGGGTGGAACTGAGCACATCCTTTCACCCTCAGACGGACGAGCAGTTCGAGCTTACAATTAAGATTCTTAAGGATATGCTCTGTGCTTGTGCAATGGAGTTTGGAGGGTCATGGAACCAGTTCTATCCACTTGTAGAGTTTGCCTACAACAACAATTACCAGTTTAGCATTCAGATGGCACCGTGTGAGGCTCTGTATGGTAGGCGATGTCGGTCCCCAGTGGGTTGGTTTGAGCCGGGGGAGGCCCGATTATTGGGTACAGATTTTGTCCAGGATGCCCTGGATAAGGTGAAGGTGTTTCGGGATAGACTTTGCACAGCCTAGTCCAGGCAGAAGATTTATGCAGATCGAAAGGTTCGTGATTTAGCATTCATGGTTGGAGAGCGGGTCTTGCTTCGGGTTTCGCCTATGAAGGACATTATGAGATTCGGGAAGAAGGGAAAGTTGAGCCCGAGGTACATTGGTCCTTTTGAGATATTGCGGTGTGTTAAGGAGGTTTCTTATGAGCTTTCCTTATCTCTCGGCCTAGCAGGAGTTCATCCGGTATTCTATGTTTTTATGCTCCAGAAGTATCACGGTGATCCGACTCATGTATTGGATTTCAGCTCAGTCCAGTTGGACAAGGATCTATCTTATGTTGAGGAGCCAGTGGCTATTTTGGACAGGCAAGTCAGAAATCTAAGTTCAAAGAACATTGCTTCAGTAAAGGTCCAGTGGAGGGGTCAGTCGGTCGAGGAGGCGACCTGGGAGATCGAGCGAGATATGCGCAGACGTTACCCTCATCTTTTTCACAGCTTTAGGTATGTCTTTATACTCATTCGAGGACGAAAGATTGTTTTAAGAGGGGGAGGATGTAATGAACCGGCCGGTCATTTTGAGATTTAGAGCCCCGAACCCCTATTAACTTCTTTCCCCATATAAATTTCTGCTAGTGTAATTTGCCGGGATGAATTGTTGGGAGTTTCTGAGTGTTATGGGATACTTAGTCCCTAAATAAGAGCCTAAGTCTTGGAATTTGGACTATAGTCGGAACTATGTGAAAACGGTTCAGGGATGGAATTCCATCGATTCCATTAGTTCCGTTTGGTGATTTTGGGCTAAGGGGCGTGTCCAGAATGTGTTTTGGGGGTCCGTAGCTCATTTAGGCTTGAAATGGCGAAAGTTAAAATTTTGGAGTTTTGGACCGGTAGTAAAATTTTTGATATAAGAGTCGGAATCCGATTCCAGAAGTTGGAGTAGGTCCGTAGTGTTGAATTCGACTTGTGTGCAAAATTTGGGGTCAATCGGACGTAGTTAGTTGGTTTCGGCGTCGGTTGTAGAATTTTGAAGTTTCAAGTTCTTAAGGTTTGAGTTGGAGGGTGATTATGGATTTTAGCGTTGTTTCAGCTGATTTGAGGGCTCGACTAAGTCCGTATGGTGTTTTGGAATTGGATGGTATGTTTGGTTGGGGTTCCGGGGGCCTCAGGTGTGTTTCGGATGCTCAACGGGTCATTTTACTTAGAGAGTTGGCAGATTTTGCTGGTTTTTGTTGCAGACATTTGTTCTTAGCGTTCTCCAAGAAGAGCTGGATCAGGAAGAGAAATTACTCTTCGCGTTCGCGAGTATGGGAACGCGTTCGTGAAGGGCTGGCCATCAGAGTATTGCGAACGCGTGAATGGCATTGTGTTCACGTAGAGCAAATGGAGAAACTGGGTCCCCTATGGATTGTTCTACGCGTTCGCAAAGCTTTAGGAATCTAAGGGTACGCGTTCGCAAGTGGACCTTCGCGTTCGCGAAGAGGGATTTTTGGATCAGGAAAGTGTTACCCTAAAATATGGGCAGGCAGTATAAACATTTCAAATCGAGGACTTTAGTTCATAACTCAAGAATTTTATTTAGAGCTCGGTAGGAGGCAAAATTTGGAGAGATTTTTGGAGGAAGTTATACGGTAATTATTCCTAATTCCTTTTTTGTTAAATTCCACTAATCTAGTCTTGATTTCATCATTAATTTCGGATTTTTGGGTGAAAATTGAAGAATGTTCTTAGGCAATTTTGGGATTTTGATTGAGATTTTGGTATCGGATTCGAGTGTATTTGGTATGGTTAGACTCGTGAGTGAATGGGTGTTCAGAATTTGTGACATTCACCCGATTCCGAGACATGGACCCGAGAAGGCTTTTTGGATGTTTTCCTACTTTCTTGCCTTAGCTTCGAATTCATTAGCGAAAATAGTTACTTGCAGTTATATTTACATTATGTAATTGATTTGATTAGATTAGGGTTCATTCGGAGTTGGATACTCGTGGCAAGAGCATGGTTTCGAATTGAATTGAGCTTAGTTCGAGGTAAGTTGCTTGCCTAACCTTATGTAGGGGAACTTCCCCTTGGGATTTTGGTATTGTTTGATATATGAGCGTCGTGCACATGAGGTGATGAGTACGTACACAGGCTATTTTTGTAAATCTCCGTATTTCCACTAAATCATAGCCTGTCTACGTGTGTTGATTGCCTATTTGAACCCTGTGCAGTATGTTTAGTTAAACCCCCTGTTTTTCCTTGAATTGGACATAGCCTAAACTGTAGATTTCATTATTGTAACTGTTTTAATTATTGATTGAGTTGCATATTTACTTTGCGACTACAGAACGCATACCTAGAGATCCCCCAACACTGCATATTTACTTTGGGACTACAGACGTATTCCAAGAGATCCCCGAGCACTGCATATTTACTTTGCGACTACTGACGTATTCCGGGAAATCCCACAGCATTGCATACTTACTTTGGGACTACGGGACGGTATCCCGGGAGATCCCCCTATTGTTATACCTTGTTCAGAGCTGAGATCTTTCTTGACTTCTATTTACTATAGATCTCCGCAATTTATTTACTGTAATATATATCTCTTATTGCTTAAATTAATTATATTTATGCCGGTAGGACCCTGACCTGACCCCTGTCCAGGTACTTCTCGTCCGCCTCAGTATTAGTCAGCAGCACCGGAGACTTGAAGGTATATCTGCACGGGTCCGCATCCTCGAAGTCCCCCTCTATCGTTATTTGTTTTCCTTCCTGTACTTCTTAGACTCCTTTATAGAAGATTGTAGATAGTTTCGTAGACCTTGTGACATATGGTTCCAGGTTTTGGGAAGTGATGTGTATATTTGGTAATTGGCTTTACTTGTATTTGTCGAGCGGCATTTTTGCCATTATACATAAATGTTGAAGCTTAGTTGGTTTTATTATTCTTTTCTTTCGGTTATTTCAATGTTAATAGGCTTAACTGGTCATAACGACTAGGTGTCATTACGACGCCTTTTGGAGGGGTAAAATGGATCGTGACACGTTTGGTCTGGATGGTGATTTTGGACTTGGGCGTATGCCCGAAATTTCATTTGGATATTTGTAGAAGGTTTTGGGGCTAATTGGCGAAAGTTGAAAATTTGAAGGCTTGGAATGTTTGGATTGAAGAATTATCTCCGTATTGTAATTATAGAGCCATTACAAAAAGAATCGTCGAATTCGGACATCTTATGAGAGAGTTATGCCCATTTCCATATCAGGAAAGATTGTTAGTTTCTGGTGAGGTACTATTCAGTTCGCATTTGCGAACAATTCATCGCAATTGCAAAATTTTTTGCACTGTTCAACTTCGCAATTGCAAGGAAATCTTTGCATTTGCGAAGGTTTCGCAGTTGTGAACCCTAGACCACAAATGCGACATTTGCAGTTTTTAGCTGTATAATTCGAGGTTTTGCTTCATTTTCTTATATATTTGAACCCTAGGTCCGAGAGCTGGCGATTTTGAGAGAGTAATTTCTTCGAAAATTGTTGGGTAAGTGTCCTTATTCAATGTATATAGTATAATTCATGATAATATTTAAGTTTTAACATCAAAATAGTGAGAATCAAAGTGAAGAAATTGGGAAATTTGTAAAATCTTTCAGAAATAAGAATTTAGGAATTCGAGGTCGAGTTGATGTCAGAATTTGATAATTTTTGTATGATTGGACTCGTACAGGAATGGGAATGTCACGACCCAAACTGGAGGATCATGACTAGAACCCGGGCCATACTTGCCGAGTACAAATGTACATTTTATCTAACCTTCTTATTATCTTTAAGGGATAACGAGATCAATATAAATGGTAGATATGGATCATGAACATACATCACATGAGATGAAAAGATTGCTAAGAAACTACATAAAAGGTACGAGCTACAACGCTGCCATGAAAGACTATACAATAAAAATTAGCCAACAAGGCATACCAAACTATACATGAGTCGACATATGTCTATGAGCCTCTAAAGGAGCATAAGTAATGCAACATAGCCGGAACAGGGCCCCGACATACCCATAATATCTATAACGATAATGCATACCAAGACCACGACAAGTCCGGAGAAGGGATCTCGCCTATAACCGCTGAACTGGAAAGCCTATTGTGGTGGGCGAGCTTTATCTACCTGTCTATCAGGACCTGCAACACGACATGCAGCATCCACAAATAAAAGGACGTCAGTACGAATAAAGTACTGAGTACGTAAGACAGGAAAGCATAAATAAGAACAACAACATAAAGAGAGATGTAGGAGATACAGCCTGTAGCATCTGAGTGGTTCTGAGAGACATTAACATGAAATGCATGATACATATATATGATGCGTGGCTGGAATCCATAGTTTTCAGCATCATATATCTTACATTTTATGTGATTTTGTGATAAAAATACACGTTATATTGCATAATGGATTCTATTTCATGTGTAGGTGAACTGGAGATGGAATCTGAGATAAAAGGGTGTATAAATGTCAAAAATACACTCAAGAGTCGAAAAGGAGTGACCCGAGCCATAGTTGGGCGTTTAGCCCAAAAGCCTGGCATAACCCGACGTTAGCCGGGTGTTCCAGCCCAAACGCAAGACATACCCAGGCGTTAGTGGGGCGTTAGAGCCCAACTCCTGGCCAACCTAGGCTTTAGCTGGGCGTTTGGGGCTTAACGCCTAGTGTCCCTGGTCCGGTAAATTCCGAGTTTTGAAGGTTTTAAGTGTTTTCCAGTTGGAATAGAAGTCTCCTACACGTTTAGGGTTTATCCCAAACATATAAATAGACCCAAAAACACAACTTTGAGAGAGGATGCCAATTTTGGATAGAATATACACAGAAGATAATTGAGGAAGCAAAGGATTATCAGTTTTCTTCATCTTATTCTAGTATTTTCCATTCATGCAAGACTTATGCAATTATTTAATTCTAGTATGAGTGGCTAAACACCCATTGTTCTGGGGTTGTGGTTTAGCCATGAATATTGTTATTCGATATTAACTTAACCTTGATTATAATTCGCTCAATATATGGTTGTTTGGTCAATTATGCGTTTAACTGCTTAATTGTTTGGCCAGCAATTAGGTTTTATATACTATCTATGTTATGCTTGGGAAAGCCGTATATAGATTAGAGAAGAATTGAAGAGAGCGCGATCTTAACCCTTCAGGGGAGCGGATTTGTGGTTAGGATAGGAATATACCTAGTCACCGTGCTTAATTAAACATCGTAATCTTAGTGCGTTCTAATAGATTAATTTCATAGGAATATAGGCGTTAATCTATTGAGAATAGGCGAGTAGTACTTCGGGAGAAGGCTACGAGAGCAATTATCGATTAATTAGCAACCATGAGTGAATTATATGAAAGGGAGAGTTAATTAGAATGCAATATGAATGGTGAATTGATCACAACCCTGGAATATTTGTCTCTATTGAATACACAACAATATTCTCGTTACTTGATAATTAGTTCATATAATCGTAGAATAAATTAGTTATATTCTTGGATTTTGTTTTGGCTCGATTAAATAGCAATTAGAGTGATTCAATAAGTAGTTTACGCAAGTCCCTGTGGATTCGACATTCGATTTAACATTATATTACTTGCTACGACCACGTATACTTGCGTGTGCGATTTGGACTAACAAGTTTTTTGCGCCGTTGTCGGGGACTTTAATATAGACTACTTTTTAGTTACTTGCTTTAATTGTTTATTTCATTGAGTCTAACGTCATGTGATTTTTGCTCTAATCTCAGGAACTTCGAGTGAATGCGTAGGGTCAGAAGCCAGGATAGACTTGACGGCTTTGACCTCAAACCTGAGAGATGATTTCACATGAGATTGCGAGAAGAAAGAGATACAGACAATCTTCAGGACTTCATCTGATTTTCTGTGAACATGGCAGAGGAACAACACATGGCTGTTCAGGAGGTGGCAATGCCAAGTATTGCTAATGTCACCTCCAGCATCGTGAAGCCCAGAATCACTGGGCACTTTGAGCTGAAACAGAGCATGATCCAACTACTTCATGCAAACGGGCAGTTTTTGGGTCTTCCACACGAGGATCCACAGCAGCACATTTTGAACTTCTTGGAGATTAGTGATACTTATATCACTAATGGGGTCACGCTAGATTATGTGAGGCTCATGCTTTTCCCATTCTCTATATTGGGCGAAGCAAAGCGATGGCTGAAGGCAGAACCAGCTAATTCCATCACAACATGGAACGATCTGGCGAGAAAATTTCTGGCAAGGTTCTTCCCTTCAGGAAAGACCGCAAAGATCAGGAGTGAGATAGTCTACTTTAGACAGAAAACAGGTGAATCGTTATATTCAGCATGGGAAAGGTTCAAGGGGCTACTCAGAGACTGTCCTCATCACAATCAGACAAACGAGGTGTTAGTTCACACTTTCATTGAGGGGCTCCATCCGCAAAAAAAATTATGGTAGATGCAGCAGCCGGAGGTCAGGTGTTGGAGAAGAATTATGATGAAATATTTGCATTACTGAATAAATTCTCCAAAATCAATTCAGACTGGCAAGGTGAGATAGGGAGAAATGTGGTTCGAAAGTCACCAGGGTCCTTCAACTTGATGTGGTTTCAGCATTGTCAGCCCAGATTTCCACATTGACTAACCAAGTCAATCAGATGAAACTGATCATTAACAAGCAACAATCTCAACCAGTGCAACAGGCTCAACCAGTGCAACAGATTCAGGTATTTTGTGAAGTCTGTGGAGAAGGTCTTAAAATACCCGACCAACGGGGGTGCTTCCAAGTGACACTGAAGCTAATCCTAAAGCATCTTTTAATGTTATATCATTGAGGAATGGGAAGGAATTGGAAGAAGCTCAATCCAAGAAGAGGAAGAAGGTAACTTTTGATGAGGAACCAATCACTATTGAATCAACACCAGACAACCCGCCAGCAAAGGAGGCGGTGGCTGAGCAACCCCCACCAAGTGTTGCGAGGCCTCCCCCTCCATTCCCTCAAAGGTTGCAAAAGGTGAAAGATAATGCCGCATACAAAAAGTTTCTTAACCTCTTGAAGTAGGTACAAATCAATATTCCACTGGTAGACATTTTGCCGGAGGTGCCCAAATATGCTAAATACATCAAGGACATTGTGGAAAATAAACGGAGGTTGACTGAGCTCGAAACCATGGCACTCACAAAGGAAGTTAGCTCAAGAATTCAAAGCAAGCTACCTTAGAAATTAAAAGATCCGGGTAGTTTTACTATCCAATCTCAATTGGTAAGCATGCAGTCTGGCGAGCTTTGTGCGATCTTGGGACAAGTATTAATTTGATGCCGCTATCTGTTTTCAAGCAATTGGGGTTGGGTGAACCACGCCCAATAAAATTGATTTTACAATTGGCTGATCGCTCCATTGCTCATCTTGAGGGAGTAATTGAAGATGTGCTGGTGCAAGTGGGTTTCTTCATATTTCCAGCTGATTTCATTATCTTGGACTATGAGCCTGATCAGGAAGTCCCATTTATTTTGGGGCGTCCATTCCTAGCTACGGGCCGAGCTATCATCGATGTGTGTGAAGGGAAGATGACAATGCGAGTTGGTGATTTAGTGGAGGTGTTTAATGTTTATAAGGAACTTAATTTGCCTGTCCAGTATGAAGAGCTATCCATGATCACTGTAGTGGAAAGAAAATCAGAGTCAATGGCTCCATACATGAGTCCTGTTGACCCTCTTGAGCAAGTGTTAGTTGGGGATGAAGAAGACTGTGGGGATGAAACAAGGGGAGACATTGAGAAGGATTTTGAAGTATCTTGCAGTTACCTACACGGGCTAGGAAAATTTGAAGAGTTGAACAAGCATGTTACTCTAACCCCTCCTAAACCATCTATTGAAGAGGCTCCAAAATTGGAACTCAAACCTCTTCCAGCACATTTACGCTATGATTATTTGGGGAACTTTGAGACATTACCCGTGATCATCTCATCCAGCCTGACCAATACACAAGAACAGAAATTGCTTAGGGTACTTCGTGAGCACAAAAAGGCAATTGGGTGGACCATTGCAGATATTAAAGGAATCAGCCCATTATTTTTCATGCATAAAAAATTTTTGGAAGATGGACATCGCCCGAGTGTTGAGCAAGAAAGAAGGCTAAATCCCATCATGAAAGAAGTGGTGAAGAAAGAAGTAATAAAATTACTAGATGCAGGTATCATTTTTCCTATTTCTGACAGCAACTGGGTGAGCTCGGTTCAATGTGTGCCCAAAAAGGGAGGGATAACCGTGATTGAGAATGAGAAGAATGAGCTAATTCCCACCCGCACTGTTACGGGTTGAAGAGTTTGCATTGATTATCGAAGGCTCAACAAAGAAACCCACAAGAATCACTTCCCACTCCCATTCATTGATCAAATGCTGGACAGATTAGCAGGGCATGAATATTATTGCTTTCTGGATGGGTATTCAGGTTATAATCAAATTGTCATATGCCTAGAGGATCAGAAGAAAACCACATTCACTTTCCCTTATGGCACATTCGCCTTCAAGCGAATGCCATTTGGTCTTTGTAATGCACCAACCACCTTCCAGAGATGCATGATGGATATTTTCACTGACATGGTGGAAAAATTCATAGAGGTGTTCATGGACGACTTCTCAGTCTTTGGGTCATCCTATGATGATTGTTTGAAAAATCTGAGCATGGTGTTAGCCCGTTGTGAAGAAACAAATCTGGTGTTAAATTGGTAGAAATGTCACTTTATGGTGTAGGAAGGTATCGTTTTGGGTCATAAAGTATCGAAAAGTGGCATCGAAGTTGATAAGGCAAAAGTGGAGGCAGTTGAAAAACTACCTCCACCAATTTCAGTAAAGGGCATCTAGAGTTTCTTGGGACACGCAGGATTTTACAGGTGCTTTATTAAAGATTTTTCTAAAATTGCTACTCCATTGTGCAGGTTGCTGGAAAAAGATGTCAAGTTCAATTTTGATGTACCCTGCCTGAAGCCATTTGAGGAGATCAAGATGAAATTGGTAGCTGCCCCCATAATTGTTGCACCTGATTGGTCAATACCATTTGAACTTATGTGTGATACAAGTGACCATGAAATTGGGGCAGTGCTAGGCTAAAGGAAAGACAAAGTGTTTTATTCCATCTACTATACGAGCAAGACCCTCGATGATGCACAACAGAATTACACCACCACTTAAAAGGAGTTGTTAGTTGTGGTGTGGGCCTTTGAAAATTCCGGGCATACTTGGTGGGCACGAAAGTTATTGTCCACACAGATCACGCAGCAATCAGGTACTTATTTACAAAGAAAGAATCTATCTAGATTGATGCGCTGGGTTTTATTGTTGCAGGAATTTGATGTGGAGATAAGAGACCAAAAGGGCACTGATAACCAAGTAGCTGACCATCTGTCAAGGCCGGAAAATAATGATCATGTTGAGGAGGGTGGAGATATTAAAGAAGTCTTTCCTGATGAGAAACTTTTTGCTATAACCCAAGACCCTCCTCCGTGGTATGTCGATTATGTGAATTATCTGGAGAGTGGGGTACTTCCTCCGAATATAGAATCTGAAGCAAGGAAGAGGTTTTTACGCGATGTGAAATTTTACTACTGGAATGAGCCCTACCTGTACAAAGAATGTGGTGACCAGTTAATGAGGAAATGTATTCCTGATGTAGAATTGGAACGTGTGTTGTACGATTGTCATGCATCACCATATGGAGGCCATCATGGTGGAGATCGAACGGCAGTGAAAGTGCTACAATCTGGGTTCTTTTGGCCAACACTATTCAAAAATGCCCACGCATTTGTTAAAAAGTGTGACCAGTGCCAGAGAACAGGAACGATAACAAGGAAGCACGAGATGACTTTGAATAATATCTTGGAGGTAGAGATTTTTGATATATGGGGGATAGATTTTGTGGGTCCATTCCCATCATCCAGGGGACATAAATACATTTTGCTGGCAGTTGACTGCGTGTCGAAATGGTTGGAGGCAATTGCATTGCTGACGAATGACGCCATGGTTGTCACTGCATTTGTGAAGAAGAATATATTCTCCATATTTGGCACTCCGCGGGCCTTGAGTAGTGATGAAGGAACCCATTTTTGCAATCGGTTGTTGAATAACCTTTTAACTAAATATGGGGTTCGTCATCGAGTTGCAACAGCATATCACCCTAAAACCAGTGGCCAAGCAGAGGTATCCAATAGAGAAATCAATAAAATACTGGAGAAAACGGTGAGTGTGAACAGGAAGGATTGGACTGCTAAGTTAGACGATGCATTATGGGCATACAGAACAGCGTACAAAACACCAATTGGGGCATTGCCGTACAAGTTTGTCTATGGGAAGGAATGTCACTTGCTTGTAGAGCTTGAACACAAGGCATATTGGGCCATCAAGAAGATAAACATGAACCTTGAAGCCGCGGGTGAGAGAAGATTGCTGCAGTTGGATGAATTGGATGAGTTCAGGTTGCACTTATACGAAAAAGCCAAACTTTACAAAGAAAAGACCAAGAGATTGCATGACAAACATATAAATCCGCGTCATTTTGAGCCAGGCCAACATGTATTGTTATTCAATTCTAGGCTTAGATTGTTTCCTGGGAAGCTGAAATCGAGATGGTCAGGCCCATTTGAGATAGTGACAGTCACCCCATATGGTGCACTTGAGTTGCAAACTATACATTGTGAAAGAAAAATTTTAGTGAATGGACATAGAGTCAAAAGCTATTGGGGTGGTACCATAAATCGTGAGAAGACCAAAGTTTTGCTCGCCGATGAGTGAAGCGAGATTCTTTTTCGTGCCACGGCGTTAAATCAGGCGCTTCATAGGAGGCAACCTATTGACTTGTTGTAATCGTCATGCCACGACATTAACTAAGGCGCTTATTGGGAGGCAACCCAACGCTTAGTTAAATCTTAGCATAGCTAGAAGTAATTCTTGTAATTATAGGTACTAACGAGCTTGGAAATGCATTCGGGAGTTAAGGAGCAGTGTGCTAGCATGACGGAAGGCCTGGCTAAAGCCAGGGTGGGCCGGGCGATAAGCCCCTAACGCCTGGCTAAAGCCGGGGGGGTCGGTCGATAAGCCCCTAACGCCTACCTAATGCTAGGGGGGGACCGGGCGATAGAGCCCTAACGCCTGGCTAACGCCTGGCTAACGCCTGGCTAACGCCAGGGTGGTCTGGGGTTTTTAGCTCTAACGCCTAGCTAACGCCAGGGTGCCCGGGATTTAAGACCAAAACGCACATTAAACTCTAGGTATGTCCTCTTCTTCTTTTTTTTCACCCCCCAACTCTCCCAAGAACACCACTTCATCCGAAAAACACACAACAAGTTCACTGCACACAAATCTTCACCCAAACACCAAGTTCACTAGCACAAGTTCACAGCACACACATCTTCCCCCAAATCTGCAAAATTTCGATTTCGTGGTCAACTTAATCCGACAAACACACATCAAGCGTTGAGGTATGATTCTATCCTTACCCCTTGTTACTTCGAAGTGGGTATTACAATTATGAAAGGTGTAGCCTCGATTCATGGTGATTATTTATGGGTTTATTATATTCATTGTAATATTATATCATATTGTGATTCCCAACCCCCGAAACCTTTAGGAATGGGCTGAAATTGTGAAGCTAAGTGGTATTATGGAACCCCAACTAGCTTTGGGTACATGAGGCAGTCCCTCAAGTCCATAAGAGCTCTTATGGCAATTGTGCTAGCCAAATGCTTGATGTAATGCCTCAATGGCAATACATATCCCAGATGGAGCCCGAGTCTCCGGGAAACAAACCACTAGTGTCATGCATCGTGAACTCCATGAAATGTTATGTGTGGAGAGGCTCACGAGAAGCTGTATGTGTCAAAATTTCTCATAAACGCGCCAAGGTGAAGTCTGAGTAACATTGGCAAATTGGAAAAGCTTATAGTACACACGTTGTGACACCCACTAACTACTGATCATTTGTGGAGGAAAAAGAAAAGGATGCTACCCAGAAGAGTCACAGGGAAAGGAAAGGCCACGTCTTCGGCCCCAGCAAAAAGCAAAGCAAAACCCCCACCACCTCAGAAGAAAAGAAAAGGGGGAGATGCTACTTCTAGTATGACTGGTGAGGAAGCAGTAGCTGCTGTCGCTGCTATGAGACAACAACACGTTGGTCAACGGAATATGGTATCAACAGCATACAAGTACAATCTAGAAAATGGTATGCACGATGCAAGACAAATCATGTTCACCCTGAGGGGGCCATTACAGAAGGGAGTCTGAGAACAAAATTCCCAGTGATTTGGAGGAGCATCCATGAGTTGGTTTTAGGATATGTGTTCAGGCACAATGGTCACATCAACTTGAACCTAGTCCGGGAATTCTATGCAGGGTTCGACTCTAAGGACACAGAGGGATTGGTCAATTTATGGGCACTTGGTGGATTTTTTGGCCAAGGCCATATGATATTTTCTAGGTGCACCAAATGTTCCAGTGGAGCCTCTAGAGCAATTCATCCGCCATCCCAACTATAGAGAGGTGAGGCACACACTGTGTGGGGTTGAGTCCAGAGCAGCGTGGATTCAGGATAGAGCCAAAAATTGCCATAAAACGTTTCCCAAGAAAAAAATGAAGGTTGAAACCCAGGTGTGGCTTAAAGTGATTAATGCACGGATACTACCATGCAATCATGACACCTTAATCAGCCGAAAGAGGATTTGTGTGCTCTATTTCCTCATGACGGGGCAAAGAGTGAATGTGGGCCATCTGATGCGCTATCAAATGGGGTTGGTGCGGTCCAGCAATAGAATTGATCGAATACCATTCCCAAATTTTCTGACTCAGTTCTTGCTAAATGAGAATGTAGTGGTTGATCCTAGCTTTGACCATACCATTGATCAACTCGCACGAGAGATTGACGTCATTGGCTTAAGACTGAAGGAAGAGTCTTCACTGACCACTGCAAAGCGCAATGTGCGGGATGATGGATTCATGGCCCATCTTTATGGGATGATAGATCTGTAGTTGCGAATAGGAGGTCGGCCAGCGTCAGTTGATGAGAGAGATGAGTTGGATCAGAGATACCCGCTCAATGCTCATGTTAAGCAGATGATTGGAGCAGGTGAGTGATACAAACTCCCAGATGATGAGGATATCAACACACCTGATGATTCTGATGCAGAGCCGATGCGCTCAGAGGAGGAAGATGATGATGAAGATGAGCATAATGAGGAATGGAAAGCGTCAGATGATGAGGACGCTGAATGATCAGGGAGTTCTTGTACCTTGCTTCTATTACTTGTTTTGTCTTTATATGATGCACTGAGGACAGTGCATGAATTAAGTGTGGGGTGTAATACATACGTATTGTGGAAATGTTGTACAATATGTGGTGTCATGTTGTAGTTGTATTCATAATAGTAAATGATCTTTCTGTTAAGTCTTGTAGTTGTTTTTTTTTGTTTTTATATATAAGATGTGGACTTTTCCCGACGATGGACCTCTTAGACAGTTCTCTTAAGGGAGTAAGTGTAAAGAAAATACAAAAAAGATTTTTATTTTAGGTAGTGTAGTAATTCCCCCTTGGTGTTTCTTTGGTCCACGGTTCTTTCCAAGGGTGTAACATGAACCATGTGTTTATTTTTATTTTTAGAGTAGTTAGGAAGAAACTGAGTAACTTAGAGATACCTATTGACATGGTTAATGCCGGAATATTAGGTTATGACATACATTCTGCTTTCCCTTATATTTGGGTTGACAAGTAATGCCTGAGTCAAAACAATAAATAGCCTATTTCTGACGCCTTAACTCGGTTATTTGACTTGTATGCTACATAGTGTAATATTGCTTAATTCTCTCAATTTTGTGTGCTTGCTTGACTTGAGAGTTGAATAAAACCGTTGTGATTGAGTCATGTGCAATGTGTGAGTGAGGTTTAGTGATTTTCTATGCTATCCTGTGTAGTCTAGAACTTGCCCCGTGTGTTAATCGAAGCGAAATTGTAGGTTATGCTAGTCTAAGAGATGACGCAGGCATTTTCTTGCTTGATCATGGATGTGCTTGTCACATAAGAATTACAAAATTCCATTGCTAGCCCCTTTGAGCCTTTAGACCTTTTCTTTGGTACCCACATTACAAGCCGTACCCCTATTTTGGTCTTAAATTGAGATTTTTGCACCTTTTCCTCCTAAGGCACATAGTCGCTAAAATAAGTAAGGTGGGATATTGGGGAATAGTTTTTGAGTGGAGCCATGGAAAGGCCTGTTAGTGCACTAAGAATTGTATTCAAAAGTCACTATCCAATGAACTTTCATGTATGGAGTATGTGTAGGAAAGAAAGAAAAACAATGATAGTAAGAGTATGTACAAAAAGATACACACCTCCAAGTTTTTATTAATTTGTTCTAGTGAAAATATAGAAGTGCTTAATTGAAAAAGGACTATGTTAAATATGAATTGTGGCAAAGGAATTGGTTGAGAAGAATATGTGTTGATTTGTTAAGGTAGTGTATNTGAAAAAAAATAATATGAAAAAAAAATGTACAAAAGGATACACACCACCAAATTTTATTAGTTGTGCTAGTGAGAATATAGAAGTGCTTAATTGAAAAAGGACTATGTTAAATATGAATTGTGGCAAGGGAATTGGTTGACAATAATATGTGTTGATTTGTGAAAGTAGTGTATTAAAGTGCTTAGGATGATTACTCACTATTCCTAAATATATCCTACCCGTCCCTTAGCGTACATTACAACCTTAAAAGTCCTAATTGATCCTAGATTTTGCTAACTTGAATTAGTGTAGATCTACAATAAGGGCAAGCTTATGGTACGACCGTGAGATGCATATGAATTCTTTGTGAGAGTGAGGGAATCTGTTCAATTGTGTGATGTCCTTAAATA
>ML342736.1:19461-30476 GCA_005239505.1 Nicotiana paniculata
TTTGCTCAATATATGGTTGTTTCTTCAATTCTGCGCTTAATTGCTTAATTATTTGGCCAACAATTAGGTTCTATATACTATCTATGTTATGCTTGGGAAAGCCGTATATAGATTAGAGAAGAATTGAAGAGAGCGCGATCTTAACCCTTCAGGGGAGCGGATTTGTGGTTAGGATAGGAATATACCTAGTCATCGTGCTTAATTAAACATCGTAATCTTAGTGCATTCTAATAGATTAATTTCATAGGAATATATGCATTAATCTATTGAGAATATGCGAGTATTACTTCGGGAGAAGTCTGCGAGAGCAATTATCGATTAATTAGTAACCATGAGTGAATTATATGAAAGGGAGAGTTAACTAGAATGCAATATGAATGGTGAATTGATCNTAATAGGCGAGTAGTACTTCGGGAGAAGGCTACGAGAGCAATTATAGATTAATCAGCAACCATGAGTGAATTATATGAAAGGGAGAGTTAACATTACATTACTTGATACGACCACGTATACTTGCGTGTGCGATTTGGACTAACAATATACACATAATCTTTTTAAACATCCGCCTCTGTGCGCATTATTATCATCATAGAACATTCGTCTCTATGAGAATCATCATCATAATATCATACCCGGCCTCAAAGAGGACTCGGTAAACCCAACTGATCAGTGGTTNCAACCCTAGAATATTTATCTCTATTGAATACACAACAATATTCTCGTTACTTGATAATTAGTTCATATAATCGTAGAATAAATTAGTTATATTCTTGGATTTTGTTTTGGCTCGATTAAATAACAATTAGAGTGATTCAGCAAGTAGTTTATGCAAGTCCATATGGGTTCGACATTCGATTTAACATTATATTACTTGCTACGACCACTTATACTTGTGTGTGCGTTTGGGACCAACACTAAGTTGTATGGTACTGATTTGGTGAAAGGATGCCTTGGAAAAGGTAAAGTTAATCCAGGAGGGACTTCGCACAGCACAATCCAAACAGAAGAGTTGCGCAGATCAAAAGGCGTGTGATTTATCAGTCATTGTGGGCGAGAAGGTTCTCTTGAAAGTCTCGCCGATGAAGGAATTACGAGGTTCAGAAAGAATGAAAAGTTGAGCCCAAGATTTATAGGTCCATTCGAGGTATTGAGATGAGTTGGGGAGGTTGCTTATGAACTTTCTTTGCCTCCCAGTCTATCGGGAGTTCATCCGATTTTCCATGTGTCCATGATCCGTAGGTTTCATGTCGACAGGTCATATGTGTTGAACTTAAGCACGATTTAGTTAGATGAGAGCCTGGGTTATGAGGAGGATCCAATTGCCATTGTTGATAGGCAGGTTCATCAGTTGAGGTCCAAGAAGATTTCTACGGTAAAATTTCAGTGGAGGGGCCAACTAATCAAAGAGGAAACTTGAGAGGCCGAGGTGGACATGCGGAGAAGATATCCACACTTATTTAGCACTCCATGTATAATTCTAGATTTGTTCGAGGATGAACGTTCATTTAAGGGGTAGAGAATGTAATGACCTGACCGGTTGTTTTACTATTTAGAACCCCGTTTCCCTAAATAAGGCTTCACGTATGTGCTTTTACTGTTTTATGACTTGCGGGGATTGTTACTTCTAGATTTGGAAGAGTTCTGGTTGAAATCGAAACACTTGGTTCCATGGTTTGACTTTAGAAGTCTAAGTTTGACTTTGGTCAACGTTTTGAGTAAACAACCTCAGAATCGAGATTTGACGGTTCCAATAGGTTTGTGTGATGATTTCGAACTTGGGCATATGCTCGGATCAGGTTTTGGATAACCTGGGAGTGTTTGAGCGCCAAATATTGATCTTTGAAGGTTTTAAAGTTCTTTAAATTTGGTTTGGAGTAGGTTTTGGTATTATCGAGTTCCATTTGGAATTTCGAGATCGGGAATAGTTCCGTGGGGTGATTTAAGACTTGCACGCAAAATTTGGTGTCATTTCGAGTAGTCAAAGTATGATTCGGTGCGTTCGGAGCAATTTGGAAACTTGAAGTACATATCTTGGTTCAATTTGGTTTTGGGGTGTGATTCTTGGTTTTGTTGTTGTTTTACGTGTTTTGAGAGTTCGAGCAGGTCCATATTAGGTTTATAGACTTGTTGGTGTAGTTGGACGGGGTCCTGTGGGTCTTAGGTGTCTTTCGGGCTACCCGGAGCTAAGTTCAGGAAACCAGATTTTCCAGTTCTGGTTTCCTTCTTCACGAACACGGGAGGGCCATCGCTTACGTAAAGAAGGATTTGAGCAGTGGGGAAAATTTCCCTTCGTGTTCGAAGACCGCTCGCGTTCGTGTAGAAGGAAAGGACCTACGGGGTGGGGGTCAATGCCTTTGCTTTTCGCATTCGTGAAGGTTCCCACGCGTTCGCGAAGGGGCATGGCTAGTAAGCCTTCGCGTTCGAGGGGACCTTGTTGCTTTCGCGTAGGCCAATATTTCATGGGCCTGGCTTGTTGCCTTCGCGAACATGAGGATCCCATAACTTCATTGATCAGGGTAGGGACAGACTGCAGAACATGAGTATACTAGAGTCACGCGAGGTGGATTTTACTACCTTCGAGCTGGAGGGTAGGGCTCGTAGGTGGTGGCAGTTTCATCTTCTCGGCAAACCAGCAGGTTCTCCTCCCTTTAATTGGGATCATTTTACGCGCCTTTTATTGTATAGGTATATTCCACCCTACCAAAGGGAAGAGTTGGGGTTTTAGTTTGAGCAGCTCCAGCAGGGTCAGATGTCAGTGACCAATTATTAGGCGAGATTCTCTGAGTTGTCTCGCCATGCACTTATGATACTTCCTAATGAGGCGGAGGGAGTGTGGAGGTTTGTTGCAGGATTGCACTTTGCTATTCAAGCCACCATGTCCTGAGAGGTAGATATGGGGACTGTTACCAGTTAGTTGTGGAGATAGCTCAGAGGATTGAGGGTTATCATAAGTGGGGTCGAGAGCAGATGCCGCGAGACAAGCGGTTTCGTTACTCTGGAGAGTTTAGAGGTGCCCCGACTGGGGGCAGAGTTCAGTTCATAAGGGGTCATCCTTTGGCTTCAGAGAAAGATTGGGAGAAAATACAAACTCTCTCAGAAGAGTGTTTGTTGAACAATGTCATACACAACGCAGCAGCGGTATAGTCTTTATTTTCTTTGTTGTTTCTTCTATCTGTGTTAAGGCAGGGTTTTGAATTTGCATTCTTGTTTTGCAAGCCAACTTCCTTGCTTCCGAGGGCCTTCAAAGGCTGATTCATGATAAGGAGGAGCTTACCTCCGAGCGGGATCAACTTTTGGCCGAGTAGGACCAAACTTTTAGTTGCCTCTCAAATTTTGAAGCTCGAGCTGCTGAGGATGTTGAGTTCGAGTCTCGATTGTAGCTAAGAGAGCAAGAAGTAGTGACTCTTAGCTAGGAGGTCTCCCCATTAAGGGCACAATTCGAAGAAACTAGGGACAAATGGGTTGAGTTCCACAATGTCGTTCTTGTTGCTCCAAAACTGAAGAAGTTCCTGTTGCCAAGGAGAAGTATGCCCAATTGGAGGAAAAGCGTAAAAGGACCGTCAAGCACAATAGGGTTTATATTTCAACTGTACAGGAGCTCGATGTCAGCCTTCAGTCCACCAGATCTGCGTGGGAAAATCATTATGTCGAGGTTGATCGACTTAAAGAAGAACTCAAGCGTCGAGCGGCTTCTCTCGTCGTTGAAAAAATATATGCTATGTACAGCAAGAGGAGAAAACCCTTAGAAGAGGCTAAAGCGGGTGTCATTGATTTTGATGGTGAAATCTCTAAGGCCAGTGAGCTGGAGTTAACTATCAAAAGGGCATTCCAGGTTGGCCCGATGCTACCGATTCTTCTAGTTCTAATTCTGAGTTCTCGGAAATTGAAGAAGAAGCAGAAGGTGATGATGCTGAGTTCTAGGGAACTGAAGAAGACCAAAATGATGAGCCGGCGGCGGATCCATCAACTTCTCATGGGGACGCAGATTCTTCTCTTCCTCCAGGTCCTGGAGATGCAGTAGCTTAGTTTTTGTTTTATTTTATTTTCCATACTTTTGTATATGTGCTACTTTTGCTGTGAATAGAAGCACTTTTTCATTTAAGTATGTGCAATTTTTCTCTTTACATACTTTTCACTTGAGTATTTGCGCAACTCTATGCGTACTTTTCGTTTAAGTGTCGAATTGTCCAAGGCTAGGATGCATTTTTCCCCGAGAATGTTTGGATTCCGGGCATAAGTTATTCTAAAATCAACCTTTGACGTGAGAGTTTTATAAGAGAGGGCTCTCTTATGTTTACGGTGCTCTTGAAGAGAAAGTCTCTTGTTCATTATGGAACTAACATTTAATGTACTTGTTTAACTTTCAAATGATAAAATTAATTCATCGTTCAAACAAGAAACAAGATAGAAATTAAAGGACTTTACTTTATTCCTTTCACTTTCAAAAAGTACATGAGCATTCGTTGTTCTAAAAAAATTGCCATTGCTTGTGGCTAGCTTGCAACTTGTTTCTACGGGGCTGACCGCGCAGTCTCTGGTCCCGATGGTACAACTTTGTTTTCGGGTTTCGTCTTCCGGTCGATGTTGCAGTCATTGTTGCCGTATCCTCACATCATTCCCCCCAATGTTCGAATGCAAATTTGAACACTAGAATTTTTACACCTTCGAGGATTCCACTAATGAATTCCTAGATGATCTTCAGTTCGATGGAAAACTTCACTTCCCCTTAGAATTTTATGTTATCGAGCCATAGATTATCTAATAATCTCCCAGTGGCTTGAACTTTTAAACGGTTGGGTAATATCTGTTCAACAACAAACTTTACTTCCCGGTAGGAACTTTGGTATCGAGCAAAAGACCATTTAACTGCTCTGTAATGGTTCTTTGCTTGTGTGCCTTGTCATTTAAAGGTCTAAATGCTGCTGCTGAAGCTTCCTTCATAGTATGTTTTCCGATGTTGCCGCGTTAAAAACTTTTCCAGAAAAACCCAATTGGGATAAAAACTTGACGAAGGAAAAATGAGTGCAGCACATACTTTTAGTGTAGGCGATGCTCATCAGCAATAGTATCTTTTGAGGTGTGCCACGTTCCAGTTGCTTAGAAATTTTTCTCCGTCTTGATTTTCTGACTCAATATGACCCTTTTCTGGTGACAGCTGAAACCCGGTAGGGGCATTTCCATGTCTCCCTGCATTGAGCTCCCGGGTGTTCTGAGTTATTCTCCGCAAAACCAAGTCTCCCACTTTGAAAAAAGGGAGATAGGCTCTTCTATTGTAATATCTTTCCATTCTATGCTTTTGGGCTGCCATCCTGATATGCGCTAAGTCCCTTCGTTCATCCAGCAACTCCAATTTGACCAGCATTACTTCGTTGTTTGTTTCCTTGTTGTCCTGAGAATATATCAGAGAAGGTCTCCTACTTCCATCGAGATTAAAACTTCTGCTCCATACACGAGGGAGAAAGGAGTTTCTCCTGTGCTTGACTTGGTTGTTGTTCGAGATGCCTATAATACTCCCGGTAACTCTTGGGGCCATTTACCCTTAGCTGTTTCCAATCTCTTTTTAAGATTTTGTATGATCACCTTGTTTGGTGATTTTGCTTGGCCATTTGTGCACAGATGATAAGGTGATGATGTGATCCTTTTTTATTTTTAAGTCTTCAAGGAACTTTGTGACCTTTGCGCCTATAAACTTTGACCCGTTGTCACAGGCTATCGCTTTTGGAATTCCAAATCTGCAAATCATATTCTCCCTCAAGAAATCTACTACTTCTCGTTCGCCAATCTTCTGACAAGGAACTGCTTCGACCCACTTAGAAAAATAGTCAATTAAAATCAAAACAAATCTTACCTCGGTGGTAGTGGTCCAACGATATCCATTCTCCGCTTCATGAATGGCTATGGTAACAAAACCGAGTACAACGGCTCTGCCTGTTGATGTACCAATGGCGCGTACATTTATCGCATTTAACATAAGCCTTGGCATTCTGCTCCATCTGGGGCCAGTAGTATCCCGCCCTAATTAAATTTAGCACCAAAGAATATGCGGCCGAGTGATTTTCGCAGATTCCTTCGTGGACTTCTCGCATACCATAGTTAGCTTCGGAGGCTCCCAAAACATCGGGCCAACGGGCCTTTGAAAGATCTTACTATATCTCATTGCCTTGCGCCTGAGATGCCTTGGGATCTTCAGGTAACTTTCTGTGCTCGAGATAGTCAATGATCCTATTTCTCCAGTCCCAAATTAAATCGATTGTGATTACTTCATAATACCTATCTGCGTCCATCACTGAGTGAATAAGCTGCAAGATCATACCGTAGTCAGATACTTTCATTTCTGTGGACGAGCCCACATTGGCAGTGCATCTTCTTCCGCATTCTCTTCTGTGGGGATGTGCTAACTGACCATTCCCTGAATCGAGCGACTAGAGCCTGGACTTTCATTAAGTATTGTTGCATGCGTTCCTATTTGGCTTTGAATATCCCGTAGACCTGATTTACTACCAGCTGAGAATTACACTTTGTTTCTATGACCTTGGAATCCAATCCCCAGGCCAACTTGATCCCTGAAATTAAAGCTTCATACTCCACTTAATTATTAGTCAGAGGAACAGTTCTTATAGCCCGCCTTAGGATTTCTCCAGAGAGCGTGGTCAACACTATGCCAAGCTCTGACCCTTTCACATTAGAAGCTCCATCCGTGAATGAGGTACAAACTCTTGATGTCGATTCTGACACTATTACTTCTTCTTTGGTAGCAGAGGTAAAAGTCCCGGACTGAAATCGGCTAAAACTTGTGACTTAATTGCAGTCCTGGATTTATATTCTATGTAAAATTTGCTCATTTCGACGGTGCACTTGGCCAGCCTACCTGAGAGTTCAGGTTTATGCAGAATATTACGCAAGGGAAAAGTGGTCACCATAGCTATCGGGTGACACTGGAAATAATGCCTTATCATTCGAGCAGCGACTACAAGGGTTAAGGCCAATTTTCCTAGATGTGGGTAGCGAGTTTCTGCTCCCGTTAAAATTTTAATGTAATAAATAAGATACTGCGCACCGTCGTCCTCACAGACTAAAACGGCACTTACCGCTACCTCTGAGACCGCTAAGTAAATCAATAATTATTTGCCTTCCTCCAATTTTGATAGTAACGGGGGACTTGACAAGTAACTTTTCAAATCCCTCAAAGCCTGCTGACACTCCGGGGTCCATTCGAAGTTGTTCTTCTTTTTGAGAAGCGACAAAAATGATGGCATTTCTCCGAGAACAGTGAAATGAATCTGCTCAAAGCGGCCAATCTCCCTGTTAACCTTTGAATCTCCTTCACGCTTGACAACTGATCTAGGATGTCTTCGATGGATTTAATTTTATTGGGATTGACTTCGATCCCCCTTTGTGACACCAGGAATCCCAGGAACTTAACAGAGTTGACCCGGAAGGCACATTTCTCAAGGTTAATCTTCATGTTATGCTTCCTTAAGATGTCAAAATTTTCTTGCAAGTGCTTAAGATGATCACCTCTCGAATTGAACCGATATCAAGCAAGCGAGTTACCTCTTCTTTGACAAATTTGTTTCTGACCTCGGCAATAGGGTATTTTTCTATCTTACTGGAGCGATGCTAGGATTCAAGCTTAGTTTGTGCATGACCAATTCTGGCGGGATACCTGTCATATCTGCATGCAACCATGCAAAACAATTGACATTAAATTTAAGGAATTCAATAAATTCTAATATGAGCTTGTGTGCAGTCTTGTATTCAAGTGGAACTTTCTCTCCAAGAATTTTTCGAACAATGCGACTTGTTCAAGTTCTTCTGCTGTGGATTTTGTTGTGTCCGTCTTTTCTGGTACCTGGAAATACCTTGGT
This sequence comes from Nicotiana paniculata, assembly GCA_005239505.1. Lineage (NCBI taxonomy): Eukaryota > Viridiplantae > Streptophyta > Magnoliopsida > Solanales > Solanaceae > Nicotiana > Nicotiana paniculata. The sequence goes on from ML342736.1 coordinate 27,330, forward strand.
ACCTGAAAATACCTTGGTACTTGATAGGATTCTGATGACTCTTCCCCCTGGTTGATTTCACTTGGCTCGGGAGTAGGCGTCGGTTCCTGTAATTGCTATGTCGCAGACTCATTCCTTTTGCTACAGGATACTGAGATTGCATTCATCTCCCTTGTTGCCCGTTAGCCACCACTTATTTGTTTAATTCCCTCAGGAGTTGGGAATTCAGCAACTGATGATATGTTGATGGCACAACCTTCGTCTCGTGCAACCATGGTCTCCCTAGGATGATATTGTAACCCAAATTGTCATCCACTACCTCGAAAAGGATCATCTTCATCACCCCTCGGCATTCGTGGACAGCAGGATCTCTCCCCGGGTTGTCACGCTTGCCAGATTGAACCTGGCAAGGAGTTTTGTGGTCGGAATGACACTTCCGGTAAGCTTAGCTTGCTCTAACACTCTCAATTGGATAATATTAGCCGAACTTCCTGGATCCACCATAACACGTTTAATCTTAAAATCTAAGACGTTTAGAGAGACTACCAGGGCGTCGTTATGTAGTAGCAGTAGTCCATCTTCATCTTCCTCCATGAAAGTAATGTCGTCTTCGGCAACTTCCCGGAGTCTCTTGTTGTGATTTAACGACACTTTTGTATTTTTTGTCGCTGAAAATGCCACTGATGTTGAAGTTGTAGTCGGAAAGCCTGGGGTAGGAAGAATCTCGAGAATCTGACATTTCCTTATCCTGTAATGATCTGTTGTTACTGCCATAATCAGCTCTCCTATCGGTAGTGAATCTATCCGCCGATCAAAAACTTCTGTCACGTCCCTCAGCTCATTCATAGGGCAAAAACCAACTCCTTGAAGATCGTCAATTTGTGTCGAAATCATCTTTCGATTTCTCCTTATTATTCTCCAGGTCTCGATCGACCCTTGGCCGATGTTGGGAAACCGAGATGATCATCCTCAATCCTTATCTTTGACACGTTCCAGTTGCGAACATCTTCCCAATTTGTTGCCTACAACTCGAGCAAACTTTCTTTCAACTTCCGGGAAGCGTCAGAGCTTCTCAGATTCAGATCTTTGGTGAATGCTTCAGCCGCCCATTCGTCTGATACAACCGATAGTAACATCCTTTCCTTCCGAAATCTGGTCATAAACTCCCGCAGCAACTTAGACTCTCCTTGTGCAATCCTGAATATATCGGCCTTTCAAGCCTGGATCTTTCGGGCCTGTATCTTTCTGGACCTGGAATGGGCCTTGATGAAAGTGTCCACGAGCATCTCAAAGGAGTCTATGCAATGCTCGAGCAGAAGTGAATACCATGTTAGGGCTCCCTTTCGTAAGAGTCTCCGTTCTTCAGTAAGATTGACTCAATCTCGTGGGAGCTAAATCGTTCCCCTTCACCGCCATTGTGTAGGTGGTGATATGCTTTTGAGGATCTGAAGTCCCATTATACATTGGCACGTCCGGCATTTTAAACCGCTTTGGGATCATTCTGGTGTCGCGCTTTGTTTGTACGGCAATTATGTGTACTTCTTTGAGTCCGTCATTTTCAAAACTAGTGGTGCACCCAAAATTTGATCCATTCAGGCATTTACTTTCCTCATAAACCACATGAGTTTGATTTTAAAGGGATCGCTCTCATTTTTGGGACCGAATCCGCTCCCCCGGCCCCTTCAAATCCGACCTCTCCCCTCAGGGTATTGTTGTCGACCCTCTGCATCATTTGATTTGCGGAAGCACTGGGAGGAGCTGGACCTCATCCATTCGCGTTGTTGGAAGCACCCGACAATGTCTGCTTCAGCTCCGTCATGACCTTATCTTGTCGCGAGATGGCCAATAATAGCCTCTTGTTCCTCTTGCAAGATCCTTGTTGCTTCAACAACATGCTCTTCTTCGACATCATCAGGAGTCCCTTCTCAAACATGTCGCAAATACCATCCACTGTGGACCAGCGTGGCCTCATTCCCCTCGTTGCGGGTATCACTAACTGAATCTTTGTATTGAGGCTGATTTCCTTGGACCTCAACGTTTTGTGTGATGTTAACACCGTTATCTGCCATTTTTTATGATGTTTGCTAAGAACAAATAATCAAACGAGTTAGTAATAGATGCAAGGATCAACTCAATTACACAACTGTCTGAGTCCCACGGTGGGCGCCAAACTATTTACCAGTAAAATAGTACAGTTGAATTTATACGTGGTTTATACACAAGTGAATTAATTTTATCCCAATATAATAATTAAATTAGATAAAAATACAATACTTAGCCTTAAGATACAAACAAAATAGCAGAAATCATATTTCCGGGAGCAGGGCTTCCAGGGACAATAATAACGATGTAAATGAGCAAGAAGATAGAACTATATTAAGCTTTAAACAGAGTGTAGCATATGTTTTTCAAACAATTTGTGTCAATTACAATGATAATATAGCTCATTATATATAGTTGCACCTAAGGAACAAGGTCCTAGGATCAAGCCCTCTTTAATGATAATTATGAGGGCCATTGAATATTGTGTAACGGTAGGTAGTGAATGTCATATTCTCTATAACGACCCACATACTTAATGTTATAATATATTCTTCATTAAATACTACTGGGTGACAGGCATTTATGTCAGCTTTATGAGTATCATTCTCTCCGTAACAGACGATATCGTTGCCGTCGAATCCGACTGTCTTCTGTCTTCGGCTCCATGTATCACTTTCTCATGCGATTATTTAATATAAACATATTTTACCTAATACAGTGGACTATGAGATCCAAGTTGAATTATATGTTTACGGAAATTAATATTCTTTATTTGAAAAAAAAAGGAAGCAAAATGGCCTCCGGGCCTCTTAAACTTGTACCCATTTGTCATCCCAGTGGATAAACTTATAAGTTTTCCGTTTGAACGCCTGTACTTAACGGAATGAGTACTAATAAACACCTTTGACCATTGACCATGCTTATATGACAACGACTTAAATGATGTGGCTCAAATACGTGCAAACCACGATACAAACGCGCGTGAATATAACAGTTTTGATTAAAAAAATATCAAATCCAGAAAAAGAAAGTAAATTAAAAGGAAAAACAAAAAGAAAAATTTGAAAAAGGAGAAACCTCTCACCCACCCCACGCCCTCCCTTCTCCTGTTTCTTCCTCTTTCAC
>MDKI01085837.1:0-14511 GCA_005239505.1 Nicotiana paniculata
AGTTTGAAATTTAGTAGGTAATCGAAATTACTTCAAACAACCATAACCTACACTCGGGCGTGGAAACTCGTGCCCCCAACCCGTAACTTCAAACAATAATGATAAAAAAATCACATGTTGTAATTACGGGTGCATTTCATGTGGCATGGTTATAATGTGTCCAAAAACAAGTAAGTGCACGACATCGTGACTTATTCAAGATAAATCCATAAGTATTAAAAGCGGTTTTTAAAAGTGAAAAAAAAGGCTAAAAAAGCACAATAGGTTTAAAATACGTAAGTAATCAGATAACTAGGCCAAATATTAATAGTTAAGCGACCGTGCTAGAGCCACGGAATTCAGGAGTGCCTAACACCTTCTCCCGGATTAACAGAATTCCTTACTCAAATTTTTGGTCACTGACAAATCAAAACAGATTCAGAATTTCCTCGGTTTGGGATTTTAAAACAAAACGGTGTCCCGGAGCATCGTCAAAAATCCGGGTGGCGACTCTAAAATAATAATAAGTCCCATAACCGAATAATGTCACTTTAATTGGAAAAAATCCCTTATTACCCTCACCGGTGAAAAAGGAGGTGTGACACCTAGTCATATGAAATTGTCCATGCTGCCTAAGAATTTATGACCTTCCTTTCAAGACTGAACCGTGACCTCACACATGCAAATCTCAACCCTACACAACATACCTCACACACCAAGCCATCCTATGATAAATATGAGAACTTCCTAATCTCCCCCGAGTCGCAAGAAACTACGTACACAACCAACTAAGAACTTTCCATTTGATCCCATCTAGAAGTAAAATCACTATACATCACATGCCTCTCACTCCAGAAGAAAATATACATCTCTAACCGAGGTAGAAGCCATCCAGGACTCTCCGAATCTCATTTGCACAAAACCAAACTGTCAGGACTGAATCCTTCTAGTTCAACCAAGCTACACAGGCTATCAAAACCCAAGATCATTTTCCCGAATCACACGTAGAACCTTACCACATCATAAGAACCCAAAGAATCATTCTTACTCATTACCATGTCGACCCAATCTACTACCAAGCTGTCCTATTTCTCCGAGTTCCTTCTGAATGACCTTCTAAATGATTTTTCTCTTTGCTATAGTACCAAAATCCTCAACCAGAAATCAACACGCGAGACCATAACATAGAACCACATCGCTCTAAGGCTTATAAGCTGCTGCATATCTCTTAAGCACCCCAAATGTATCATATCTCAACTACTCGCTCTAAAGAGGCTTTCTTTGAATTTAAACTATTCTTCCCCTTTCATGATACCGAAATGTGGATTCCATAATAATATAGAAATGCCACCAGTCTTGACACCTTCCAATGTAAATCTCAGTTTCTAGCCAAACATACATCTTGAAGATTCCCAATTGTTATATATAAACCTTGAATCCACCAAAACCATTATCGAGAGTCATCCACTCTACGTAAATCTCAATTAAAATGATCAAACAGATTGAATAGTTTGTGCCCCCATTAACACACCAACACCCAAGGGGTCACCCACACCCCTAAAGAACCAAGCAAGTTCCTATCCCACACACACTATACCTTTTACAAGTACAACTCAATCATTCAGCGGAACCCATTTTCCCACAGAGTATAATACAACCCGCCCCCAAAAATTCCCATTACTCGAGTCATTCTCAAACTCCACCTCTGTAGATCATAACTGATTCACCAGTATGCCTCGAACAGAAACCAATACATCAAATAATCATGCAACCGACAAGTAGACTCGCCCACTTGTCTCAAAGCCATAGATAAAGACAACAATCACTCAAAAAGCCCATACACTAACACCACCAATATACCACAATGAGATTCAACTAAATCCTTCTTAAGCTCATATAACACAAAGCATCTAATATCCCCAATCACCTGCAAATCTTGCATTCACCATTGGAATAGACGTGTCAACTTTCACAAGCGATCTAAACACAAATTTCAACATATATCAATTACTGGTAAAAGAGGACTTGCTACAAAACCACCTAAGGATCACACTAACTCTGGAAACCCCGCGGGAACTAGTCCTGCTTGCTTAGCCTCAAACTGATCTCTCTTTATACCATTCCAAACATCATAGCTATTACGCAATCACTTTATCCTTCTGCATTTAAAACAACCGACGCCTACTCTCGAGGTATCACAACACGCAGTATAAGAACCTGAAGATAATGGAAGAACTAACACTAGATCTGTGGTCAAAGTAATCTCGAGCTTCTGGAAGCTCTCCCCACACTCGTCTGACCACATGGATACCTTTATTGGACACCACGTGCCCCAATAACGCTACCGAACTGATCCAAAACTCATACTTGGAGGACTCCATATAAAGCTCCTCCTCCCGCAATCTCTATAATACCATCCTCAATTGCTGACCATGCTCCTCCTGGCTACGAGAGTACACCAAGATGTCAGCAATTAACACAAAAAAAAAGGATTCAAATACGGCTGAAATACGTTGTTCATCAAATACATGAACGCTGCTGGGGCATTGGTCAGCCCAAAAGGCATCCCCAAAATACTCATAACACAACAAGAAGATCCACTTCCCTCTACAACTAAACTACATGAAAGGTCCTTCAATACACTCACAACTCGAGGCCATATGCCAACTCAAGACAGAAGTAAAACACTCAATAGTTCTTGCTACATCTCCGGCCAATTCTTTTCGTCACGATCAAACAATCTGAACAAATCTCATCATAAAATCACACTCACCACATAGTCATCTAGCCACAAAATCCCATCAATAAGGACACGAATGGACATATAAGTCCCAAATGCTTGTGTTCACACAATCAAATCTCAACAGTCAAGCTACAGACAAAACCAGGCCTCAGGTCCTCCAGACTGGCCCATTATCAACATGCTAAAAATCACATCTCATCCATGGAAATCATGAGCCGTCAATGCACAGTTGATACCGAGCGCCCACGTGCGCATTCAAATACATGAAAGGAATTTAAAGAGTTACGTTTTTAGCTGAATAAATGGACTCGCACAACAAGAATTCAAAATGTGAGATTTTTCCTATGGGTTCTGCAGCCTCTCGAATATAAGTACACACATATCCATACCGATCTTCAAGACTTTACTAAACCTTCTCATGACAGGTGAGTCCTATGTAACCTAGGCTCTGATACCAACTTGTCACGACTTTAAATCTACACCGGCCGTGATGGCGCCTATCGTGGTACTTGGCTAGCCAATTTAACAAACATAATACAAGGTACTTTCCATTTAGAACAATAATGAGATTTTATAAAAATATTATGCGTTTAAACATTTCACAAATGCAGATAAGAAATGAAAACATATGAATAAAAAACCCCCAAAACCCGGAGCCAACAGTCATGAGCAACTAAATAGAACACAGTAACTTACACGATTTCCTTATTACACCAAGTATAGATAAAATGTAAATAACGACAAATGAGAAGGAGAATGGTGGGGTTGTGAACACCATGCAACTACCTCACAATCTCCGACAACTGCTCCACTGATGAAGAATCAAATCTCACTCGATCCGAGCACCTGGATCTGCACACAAGGTGCAGGGGGTAACGTGAGTACACCAACTCAGAAATACCAAACCCAAACTACGGGCTGGGAGGTATTGACAAACTAAACCTCAATAATTGTAATGAAAACAGTACGTAAAATTTAGGCATGTTCACAGTTTTAACAGATAATGAAAACAAAATATAACCGATATGATAAGTAAACCAGGTATATCTCAGTACTCTACATGCCGATGTATCAACAGTGTGGAAATGCACATAGTGCTCACAGCTCTCACACAGAAGTCCATTCAGTACTGTATATGGCTCTCAGGCCCAGGGAAAATCCATCCGGGAATATGCATGTACACCGGTGACTGTTGTCACCCAGTACTGAGGAAAAGGCCAATCCAGCCCCCACGGAGAAGATCCATCTGCAGAATACAACACTTGAACATGATCCATGTCCAGGGATGATCCATCCCTCACATATCATCAACCACGGACAAGATCCATATCTAGGGAGGATCCATCCCTCAATATCAATGCGTTCACTTGGGGTGTAAAGTCTCCGGAGGGGCTCCTATTGGCCCAAGCGCTATATCAAGCCTACGAAGGCATGATCAGAGTATCGTTGCGGTGTGCAGTTCGATCTCATAACTATCTCAATAATAGGCTCTCGGCCTCACTCAGTCATTACTCCTCAAACTCGTTGACATGGGCTCACAGATGCATGAACTAGCCCGAAACAATTAATATATAACATCAACAATTACTGAGACTAAGGCTTTAAATGATATTCTTTGACAGGACTGTGTATACAAAATCAAATAAACACATAAGGAGACAGTAATATACGACCACTTGGGTCTCAGCATTTTCGGCGTAAAGCCCTAGCATTTGACTTAGCATGATTTCTAGCATGTTCACATTAACCACATCAATAAAAGTGCGGATATCAATCTGAAATAACTACTAGACAGTGCTATGGGATGAGCCATGCCACAAATCACTCGGCGTACGCCCGCACGCCCGTTACATGGAATGTTCTTCACCTTAATTATAATCATATAGCATATAGTTCGGGCAATGTCAACCACCTCCTCAAAAGAAGCACCAGATACCCTCTCCCTGGTTAGAAAAATCTGAAGCACATAAGTGAGGCCATCAACGAACCTCATGATCCTCTCCCTATCCGTGGGAACTAGCTAAATAGCATGACGGGCAACCTCAGAGAACCTCATCTCATACTGTGTCGCGGTCATGTCATCCTAGCGTAACTGCTCGAACTCCCTGTGCAGCTCCTCCATGCAGGACTACGGTATATACTTCTCCAGGAGCAGAATGGAGAAGTGACGCCAGGTAAGGCGCGCTACATCAACAGGTCTATGCCTCTGATAGGCCTCCCACAAGGCGAGTACAGCTCCTGCGAACTGGAAGGTAGTAAATGGGACCCCACTAGCCTCCAATATCCCTGCTGTGCGAAGGATCCTATGATACTTGTCCACAAATACCTGGGCGTCCTCACCCTCAGTACTACTAAAAATTGGAGGCTGAAGTCTACTAAACCTCTCTAACCTGCGTTGCTCGTCATCTGCCAAAGCCGGGACCACAAACTCCTGGGCTGGAGCAACCAGCTGACTGGAACCTTCCCCGGTGTCTGAAGCCCCTGAGTAACCTACTCAGGTGTCCGGGCAGCTGGAGTCTGAGTGCCTCCCCCGACCTGATAAGTAGCGGAAGTAGTAGACATGGCGACGGCATGTGCCAGGCTGGTGCACACCGTCAAAATCTGGGCTAGGGTCTCCTGAAGACCCGAAATCACAATGGGCATTGCTGGTGCCTGAGCCTGTCCCGCTGGGATCTCAACTACGGGGACCTAATCCTGAGCAGTGGGAGGGTCCACAGGTACTGCCTCGGCTGCCGAGCGGGCTGCACCCCTCCCTCTGCCATGGCCTCAACCTCAAGCTGGGGTTGCTGTTGTCTGATGACCATGTTCAATAGCACGAATCTTCACCATCTGTGAGAGAATGAAACAAGATAAGCTTAGTTCCGAAAATCAACAGATTCGCACGACATAATTCAAGAATGTGAGATTTTTACTAAGGGTTATGTAGCCTCTCAAAGATAAGTACAGACGTCTTCGTACCGATCCGCAAGACTCTACTAAAACTGCTCATGACTGGTGAGACCTAATTAACCTAGATCTCTGATACCAACTTGTCATGACCCGATTTCGGAGTCGTGATGGCGCATGTCGTAGAGCCAGGCAAGCCGCCCATTTTATCTAAGCTAAATTCAATTTCCAGTAAAAATACAATTTAAAACGAAATTACTCATAATACTAATAATCTGAAGTTTTGAAACAATATCTGAACGAAATTTAAAATCTCCAACCCCCAGATCCGGTGTCACTCAATCATGAGCTACTATAACATAAAGTAAGGAAAAGGAGAAATGGAAAACATAGTCGCAAAATAAATAACAAAAGGGAGAATAAAAAAGAGAAGACGAGGTCGCAATCGCCAGCTGCTACCTCGACAACTCCAATGAAACTCTGACAGCTGCTCAGTATCCACTACCGGGTCCCTGTGTACTTGGATCTGCACACAAGATGCAGGGCTTAACATGAGTACACCAACTCAGAAGTAACGAACCCAAACTATGGGCTGAGAGGTAGTGACAGAAAAAACCTCAGAAGCTACAATAGACAGTATACAGAAATTAGACATGCTAACAGTTTATCAGAATGAGTAAATATGCCAAGTATGCCAGTATACCCTACATGCCATCATAAAGAAAAATGTATGAAACCAGTGTGGATATGCACATAGTGCTCACAACCCTCACACAGCAGTCCACTCAGTACCGTATATGGCTCTCAGGCCTAGGGAAGGTCCATCCCGGAAGGTACATAATCATCGGTGACCGTAGTCACTCCGTACTGAGGAAAACGGCCGATCCAGCCCCATGGAGAAAGTCCATCTACGAAATACAACACTCGGTCAAAATCCATGTCCAGGGACGATCCATCCATCACACAACCTCATCTTCGGGCACGATCCATGCCGAGGAAATATCCATCCTTCAACATCAATGCGCTCACTAGGGGTGTAAAGACTCCGGAGGGGCCGTAGTGGCCCAAGCGCTATATCAAGCCAATGAAGGAATGATTTAGTATTGTTGTGGTGTGCATTCCGATCTCATAACTGACTCAATAACAGGCTCTCGGCCTCACTCAGTCATTACTCTCTAGTCTCACTCACATGGATCACAGATACCTCCATCAACCCGAAACAATGATAGGTATGCAGATAATTAACAATATTAGACTGAGGTATGAAGTGATATTCTATAAAAGGACTGAGTATATGAAATCAATTAATCACAAAATGAGACAGTAATATACTGCCACTCGGGTCTCAGTATTTTCGGCGTGAAGCCTAGTATTCATATTTAACATGATTTCTAATAGGTTCACAATTACTACATTTATAGAAGCACCGATATCATTAGGGAATAGTAATTAAGCGGCGCCATGGGATGAACTTGGTAACAAATCTCACAGTTCACGCTTGCACGCCCATCACTTGGCATGTGCGTCACCAATTCTAATCACATAACAAGTAGTTCGGGGTTTCGAACCCTCTGAACCAAGTTTGGAATCGTATCTCACCTCAAAACCGGCTAAAAACCTATCCCTCAATGCCTTTGCCTCTAGACTGGGCCTCCGAGTGCTCAAAATCTACCAAAAACCAAATTCATATCAGTACAATATGCCAAGGAATGAAACCCATTCAAAAGTTACCCAATTTACTCAAAAATCCCGAAATTTACCAAAATTGACCCCCGGGCCCCCGTCTTGGAACTTGATGAAATTTACACCACAAGAACCCTCATCCTCCCAAGAGTCTATACATACCAAGAACACTGAAATCGGAGTCCAAATGACCCCTCAAATTCCCATTTTAAGGTCTCTAACTCACAAGTCCTAACTACCCATTTTAGCACTGATTTTCCCAAAATTTCACCACTAATCTGACCTTTAATCACATATAAACGAGTTTTAAGTCCAAAATGCTTACCTCAATGAAGAATTATCGATTTCCCTCTTCAAAAACCCTTCAAAAGCTTCAAACCCGAATAAGAATGGTGAAAGAATGACCAAAATTCGTTAAGGGTTTTTTTTATATGTCCTGTCCAGCGATGACCCCACCTGCAGTCCTTTTCTCACACCTGCAGACCCGCACCTGCGGTCCCAGGTGCGCACGTGCGAGAATTCACTTAAAGGGCCATTTCCGCACCTGCGACAAATCATCTTCACATGCGACTGCGGTCCAAGTGTCGCACCTGCGATCTTTTTCAGCCTGACCGAGTTCCGCACCTGCGCCCCTTGTCCGCACCTGCGGCTTCCCTTTCACAGGTGCGGCCACACCAGAAGGACAACAATTTCTGCTGCATTTCTTGAACTTCAAACTCCCCGAAGGCTATCTGAAATCAACCCAAGCCCCTTGGGACCCCAACCAAAAATACCAGCAATTCCCATAACCTCATTCAAACTTAGTCGAGGTTTCGAAACACCAAAAATAACGCAAAAACACTAAAATCACCTCAAATTCAAGCCTATGAACTTTGAAACTTCTAAATTTCACCAAGGATGCCGAAAACATCCAAAATACATCCGATTGACCTGAAAATTTGCACACATATCCAAAATGATATTACGAACCTGCTCCAACTTTCGAAATTTCATTTCGATCCTAATAGCCTATTTTCCCCTGTCGACTGGAAATCACCAAAAACTAACTTTTACCAATTCTTTATTCTACATCGGACATCAAAACTTTATTCCGAACATACTCCTAAGTTCCAAATCATCTTACAAAGCTATCCAAGATATAAAATCCACTTTGTGAGGTCGTTTACCCAATAGTCAACTTCGGATTGACTTTTCTAACTATAAGGCCAACTTAAGAGACTAAGTGTCTCATTTTTCACCATGACCACTCTGAACCTGAGTCAACCAACCTAACGCCACACAAACGAGATGAATCACACAAGAAATGAAGCCGAAATGGGGGAAACGAGCTAAACTCTCGGAATGATCGGCCGGGTCGTTATAGTTACCAGCCTAGTACGGTGCGATTAGAATTGGCTTGAGGTCCGTGGATGGATTTAAATATGAATATGGGATCTATATCAGGCCAGATGTGTTCATTTCAGTATAGCGCTCCTTATGGAGGTTTATTCAGACATTGGATGTCGTTTCATTGTCAGCTATTCCATGTAAAACTCTGTTGTGCCATGTGAGTTGTGAAACAACTTGATAAATTCCACATGTGCTGAGGTACCACGTAACGACGATGTTATGTGAGCAGGATGGCTCTCGAGATTCAGATCATATATCGCACCTTAGCTATGCTTGAATTTTGTAGCATATGGCACTATCTGTCTCCCAACGGTCTATATAATGCACTTCACGTGCTTGTGGTCGATATTCGGGTATTTTGTAGTAATGGGCATTCTAGCTTGGTAAGTATCTCCTTATATAGATTTTATGTGCGGATCGGGTGGCACGCCATCATGGGTGTGGTTTGTGGATCGGGTTGCACGCCGCAACAGTATGATGTTGAGTACAGTCCCCTATGCCTATTTCTGTGTGTTTTGTTTCTCATTTTCTGAGGAAGGTTCATAACACCTTTTCGATAGTCTAATTAGTTACGTGGGTTGAGTAGTTCCTTCCAGAGATTGGTTTCCTTATGTATCATGTTCAAGTTCGTAGCTTATTGGAAAATTGTGGCATCATATGAGACCTTTGGCAATGTTTGAGGTGGCTTATTGCTTGAGCAACTTGTACTGGTTGAGATGAGATTTATTGGACCGGGGATCAGTGCGATCGAATTTATATGAAGTATATTAAAGAGCAAATATAGTTATTTGGTTCATAATGAGGCAATGGTTCTTGTCAAGAGAAGGAACTCAATGAATTATTGACTCAACAGTTGGTCATGAATTTCAACACATCTGTTCCGCCGTGGCAGTATTGTAAGAGTTGGGACAGGACTTATATGAGTCATGAGGTGTGTGTGGGTATCATATTCGTGGAATGTCATCTACTATTATCAAAAGATGCTATTATGGTCATGTGAATTATGCGGTACATGGTGTTAATTCAGCAAAGGCATGAATTCATATTTTGGTACATCGTGTGGTAATTGATACGGTGTTCGTATGTTGGAAACATGCCTGGTAGAGAATTTCAGATGTTGGAATTTGGCTCCAAGGCTAACTTGACTAAATAAAAGCGAGAATCTTCAGGTTTTCTCGAGCTAATGTGCTCAACTGGTTGTAGTAGCACGGGTAGGTGAACGAGGTGTTAAACATGATTTCAGATAACTCTAGAGCAGTTCTTAGCACGTTCGAGGACTAACATATGTTTAAGTGGGAGAGAATGTAACGACCCGACCGATTATTTTGAGATCTAAAGTGCCATTCAGCGATTTGAGGCCATGATCAGCTTCACTTCAGGTATTACGACTTGTACGGATGGTCGGAATTGAAATTAGGGAAGTTCGGAGTGGATTTGGAAAGAGAATTCTCATTTCAGAAGCTTTAAGTTAGAATAATCTGACTAAGGGTTGATCTTAATTAATGGACCCCAAAATGGAATTTTAATGATTCCAATAGCTTTGTATCGTGATTTCGGACTTAGGAGAATGTTCGGATTTGGATTTGGAAGTCCGTAGGAAAATTCGACACATTTTGGCGAAAATTGAAAAATAGAAGATTTTTGGAAAGTTTGACCGATAGTTGACTTTCTGATATCGGGATCGTAATCTAGTTCTGAAAATTGGAACAGCTCCATTATTTCATTTATGAATCGTGTTCAAAATTTGAAGTCATTCCGGATTTAATTGATATGTTTTGGCGCAAAATATAGAAGTTGAAAGATTTGAAAACTCATAATTTGATTCGATGCGCAATTCGTAATTTCGGCGTTGTTTGACGTGGTTTGAATCCTCCACTAAGTTTGTATTCTATTTTGGTACATGTTGGTATAATTATTTAAGGTCTCGAGGGCCTCGGGTGGATATCGGATGGTTAACGAAATGGACTTCGGACAAAAAAAAAGCTGCTGGAATTTCTACTGCAAAAGTTGTTTTAGACAGCAACTGGTGCATCATAGAGCTGACTTTGGAGGCTTACATATCTAAATCTAAATGGAATCTGAATATTATCAAAGCATGAAAGTTGTAGTCCATTGATTCTAGTTCCTATAAAGCTAAACCATTCATCATTTGGAAATTTGTACACAAAGTTATGATCAATTGAATGGCTGGTAAAGTTGTTTCGCCAAAAATTTCTGATGCATGAAGCCGACTTTGGAAGCTTATATCTAGAAATATATAAGGAGTTATATGGTGGACATCCTATCAATTGAAATATCTTTAAGTTTAGTTTCTAACGCTTCAAACCGTTCGTCATTTCGATATTTCTACAAGGAGTTATGGACGTTTTAATAAAAGGTGTCCATCAGTGGATAACTTGTAATACGAGGTACAACCTGCACAGAGCAAGGTACAACTCAATGAAGCACATGTGTCTATTTAAGGCAGTCACGGGCAGCAGCCATTGTGAGTATTTCTTGAGCTACGGATTGGTTCTTTCATGGTGGATTCGACCTTAGGGACTACTTAACAATACAAGGTGAGTTTTATTGTATATTTTAAGTTAATAACAACATCATATTAACACTAGTATTAACATCATTCAATCTTTTAAATCCCTAGAAATCCTTATTTAATTGGAAGATGTTCAACTAAGTAATCACCAAATTGAATATTTTAAAAATGATGATTAAGGAAGACGATGAATAGTAATTTGGCCGTGTTGGAGAATTAATGTAGTATCATTGAAGACTTCAAATGGGTATTAAATGATAAGAGTGGAGTTGAATATGCTAGTAAGTGGACCTATTGGACGATTTGAGCTGGAGGCTTGTAGCCAACTTGTGAGCCATAAATGGATATTGATAAAAAAATTTGAGTCATATTTTGATTGTAATTGTAGATGTCAATTTTTTGGTGGCGTATGAGCATTTTATTCAATGTTACGATGTCGGAGGAGGATTAAAATCTTGTGAATGTTAATAAATCGAAAACGATTTTGGAGCGTTGGGCATCGGCCGAGTTGTTAGAAAGGCTTGGGAGCCAGCTATGGAACTCCGGAGCGAGGTAAATCTTCTTTCTAACCTTGTAAGAGGGAATTGTCCCCATAAGTGAAATAATTAATTATGTGCTACTATTTGTGGAGGCTACGCACGAGGTGACGAAAGTCCGTGTATAGCTACTATTATGCTTACGTCCGGGTAGTCTAGGACCCAAAAGCATGCTATACTTGCCGTACTTGTAATTTTACTGATAAATTTAAAATGCTTAAATCATATCTAATTTGGTGAATGAATTTCTAAAAACATTAAACACCATATTCTTGACCATTAAAAGAGAAATTGTCATTTCCTTGGGTAATTACTTTTCTGATGAAGTATGGATTGATTGTTTGAATGTTTCTATCTATGAGTACATGTGTCGCATGTATGATTCGCGAGCGGGGTAACTCTATTATTTATATTTGACCGCGTCGTACGTATGATTCGCGAGCGGGGTAATAGATGCATCTATGGTTCGCGTCGTTCGACCCTCCGGCAGTGCACATTTTATTATTTTGTTGGATCAGGGCATACGACCTCGGCATTAATTGCGCATGTTATTTGCTTGGTACTTTCTGTGATTTGAACTGCTAAAATACCTTGAGATATAAGTTGTTAACTGAAATGACGGAAACTGAAATTATAATTATGAAAGAAGTTGTCTCTTCCTGTTATTTAATCATGACATCCATTCTTAGCGTCACATTTAGTTATATTAATTTGACCACTAGTAAGTGTTGAAGTCGATCTCCCGTCACTACCTCTTCGAGGTTAGACGGGATACTTACTGGGTACACGTTGTTTTTGTACTCATAATACACTTGTGTACAGGTACATGTATGGATTGTGGCCTTGTGGGCACAACGGCGTGGTCGATACAGGGACTTAGGTGAGCTGTATCTTTGAGATGATCCGCAGCCAGCAGGGTCTCCTTCCGAGTGCTTGTACCTTCTTTCTGTTCAAACTTATATTCTGTACAGTTGTTGTATTTTATTTTACTTCCTAGTAAAAACTCCTGGACTTGTGACACCGGATTTTGGGATGATTATGAGATGTTTAGTACTGAAATTTGAAAACGTTAATAGTATTCCTTAAAGTCGGTTTATTATTAGTTAAATTGAAGGATATTTATATTTTCAGAAGCACTAAAATGAAAATTTAATTTACTATTTAGTGTTGGCTTGCGTGGCAGTGATGTCCGATGCTATCTCGACCTTTTATAGGATTTTGGGTCGTGACAGAAACATTAAAAGTTTGAATTAAAATCTCACATGAAAATTGGCATTCATAGGAACAAAGCGAATTACTTACTGAAATTCAAATACACAAATTTTGGAAGAACAAACCTGCAATTTTATTGACGGTGTGTAGCTTCTCTAGCCACTCTTTAATTTGATGTTTCTCCTTTTAAAGACCATAATCTAGTACACCTATTTATACAAAAAAAAAAAACTAAACCCAAACGCTCCCAACTTTCTCTCCTCTCTCTGGCAATCTTCTTGTGAGCTTGGCAGCCATGGCTGCTGCGATCTCTCCCCAGCTTTTGGCTGTGGGAGAGGCAACCCAAAACAACATTGAAACAATCCCAAAACACAATACAAAACAATCCTATGCTACACAACTTAATCCAAAACAGTCTGCCTTAGCGCCGTCAAAAATCGAGTTGTTCCCAGTTAAGTTAGATCATGGAGAACCTATGATAGAATTCACAATGGAGGACGTTAATGATTTCATAAGGGAAGAAGGGTTACATCATGCAGTTGTGATGAAGTTCTCTTATGGAAAACCAGATTTACAGGAAATCAGAAAACAATTTGCGTCGCAATTCGATGTTCATGGCCACTGTAACGTTGGGCAGTTGGAGTTTCGTGCTGATCAGGTTTGATTTATACAATGATTACATTCAGTTTCTGTCAAGGTCGACTGGATCTCTTAAATACAAAGGTGACGACTATTTCTTTCGAACTTTCCCATGGACCCTAGGATTCAATCCGAAAGAAGAGACATCGATGGCTGTCGTGTGGATTTCACTACCAGGTTTGCCACCTAATTTCTTTGCAAAGAGGTCGTTAATTTCTATAGCGTCGGCAGTTGGAAAAGCTCTTGCTGTGGACAAGGCGACACAACAAAGAACGAGACCTAGTGCTGCTAGAGTTAAGGTTATAATCGATTTACTCGATAAACATCCAAATAAGGTTAAGCTTCAAATTGTTGATAGATTTACCGGTAAATATGTCATGTATTATCAGAAAATAGTGTATGACAATCTTCCTAAATATTTCACTTATTGCAAGCATCAAGGACATGACGAAAAGATGTGTCGAATTATGAAACAACAAGCTGAAACAGAGATCGTGATAGAAGAGGAAACCTTACACAGTAATCTGCCTGGTAAGGAGTCGAATAATATTGATAAGTTACAAGGGGATGCAAGGGATTATTTAAATGCAAAAAGATCTGGACATACGAGTAAGGATTCATCAGAAAAAAAGGGTAATCAAGGAGGTGAAGCAGCAAACAAAATAGTCGAGCAACAGATTTTGCAAATTGGAGAAAGCAGACAAGTTAGTAATGTGCACAATGGGACTGTGGAGAATCCAGTAAATAAAGGTGTTCCAATAGGTGATGCTTCAATTATTGGTAAGGTTAAACCAAAACATACAAGAGATGTTCCTGCTAAAACGGCCTTAGCGACGATTTTCAATGTTGTAAATCCAGTGGTGCAAGCTTATGATAATTTGCATTATTCTAAGAGCGTGACTGGGGTGTCA
>MDKI01236346.1:0-18778 GCA_005239505.1 Nicotiana paniculata
TTGAAAGGAAAAACAGAACTCTTGAAGACATGGCAAGAACCATGTTTCTATCTAGCAAACTACATCGCAGCTTCTGGGCTGAAGCAATAAACACTGTTTGTTACATAATCAATAGATGCATGACCAGACCTCTGGTAGAGAAAAATCCCTATGAATTACTTAAAGGGAGAAAGCCCAACATATCCCACTTTAGGGCTTTTTGATGCAAGTGTTTTGTGCATAATAATGGCAAAGACTCCCTAGGAAAATTTGACCCCAGAAGTGATGAGGGAGTATTCTTGGGATATTCAGCACATATCAAAGCTTATAAAGTGTATAATAAAATAAATATGTGTGTATAAGAAAGTATACATGTTGTCTTTGATGAAACTAACATTCTTGCCGAGAGACAGGAACCTGAAGATGAGGAGCTTGGACTGGTAAAAAGCAGTGATCACATTAAAGCAAGCATGTAAGGTGGAACAGGTGATAGACCAGGTTCAACTACCCCAAGCATCATGACAGGGGGAATTCAACATATGCAACCTGGCCCTAATCCTGCTCCACAACAACAAGACACCATGGAATCGTCTAGGAATGAACAACTGGTACTTAAACCACACAGATATCAGAGTTCTCACCCTCTTGAGAACATCATAACAGATTTGGCATCCGAAATCAAAACAAGATCATCCTTGAAAAATTTGTGTGCGTTTGATGCCTTTCTATCCATGATCGAAACAAAGAATATTGGGGAATCCCTACAAGATGCTGATTGGGTAAATGCCATGCAAGAAGAGGTGAATCAGTTTGAAAGAAGTCAAGTTGTGCAAATATATGTGGATGATATTATATTTGGGGCGGCTTCTGAAAAACTGAGCAAGGAATTTGCTATGCTAATGGGAAGTGAGTTTGAGATGAGTATGATGAGTGAGATAAACTTTTTCTTAGGCTTTCAAATTAAGCAAAATCCAAATGGAACAATGATCCACCAACAAAAGTATGTGAAAGAATTGCTCAAGAAGTTTAAAATGGAAGACTCAAAAGAAATAGACACTCCCATAACAACAACTACAAAATTGGATGTGGATGAAACTAGTTCATTTGTTGATCAGAATCTATACAGAGAGATGATTAGGTCTCTATTATATCTCACTGCCAGCAGACCTGATATTGTGTTTAGCGTGGGACTGTGTTCTAGGTTTCAGGCAAATCCAAAGGAGTCCCACCTCACTACAGTAAAGAGAATTTTGAGATATTTGAAAGGCACCACTGATTTGTGCTTTTGGTATCTTAAAGGTAGTAATTTTGACCTTGTAGGATATGCTGATGTTGATTATGCAGGATTCCTGGTTGACAGGAAAAGTACTTTAGGTATGACTCACTTTCTGGGTTCATGCCTTGTGTATTGGGCTACCACGAAATAAAATTCAGTAGCCATGTCTACTGTTGAGGCTGAATATGTGGCTGCAGCCTCCTGCTGTGCTCAGTTGCTGTGGATCAAGCAACAACTCATGGACTTTGGTATAGATATGGGATGCATTCCTATTTTTTGTGACAACACTATTGCAATTAGTATGATGAAGAACCCGGTTCATCATAAGTGAACTAAGCACATAGATGTTAGGCACCACTTCCTGAGGGATAACTATGAAAAGGGAATGATCTCAATTGAATTTTGTGCTACTGATCAACAAATTACATATATGTTTACTAAAGCACTGAGTAGGGATCATTTTGAGAGAAGCAGACTTGAATTAGGGATGATTAAAACCACCTGATTAAAAAAAATAAAACATGAAAAAAAAAAAAAATTGGCTAGAAAAGTCTGAAACTGGTGTAAATAATCAGATTAACAATTGCTCAGTATCATACTGTAAAAAGTATACTCTTATGCCATGTTTTGATATGACTCACTGATCACTAATAAAAAATTTTCTATCTTTGCAAATTGAGGCTTGATCAAGAGGATTCTGAAATGATGAACCTGGTTCATCGTGTTGGTTCATCTGAAAGGCGAGGTATGTGTTCTACACTCTGCACACTTTGAAATACTAATAATTAAATCATGAGCAGAACTCTGCCCAAACTCAAAATCTTTTCAAAGCCTATCCATTTGACTTTGAACCAGTTCTGTTTCAACAAGAATCCTCACCAAATTAAAATACCTAGATTCTAGGGAAGCCTTAACCGTCAATTCAAAACTAAAAGTTCATTCAAGACATCCCCTCCCTTACAAAACCATTCCCAAATTTTTGATGACTCGGTTAACATCTGTCCCAAACCATTCTTCTGAGATCATCTATGATGTTGCTGAAAAACTTAGAAAACAGGTTCATACTGGTTGGGTCTGTGAAGGATGTGGAACTTCCGGAGACGAGAAGAAGAGGTGGTAAAAACAAAATTAAAAAAAGAAAAAGAAAAAGAGAGAGAGGGAGTAAGGAGTGAAGAGCGGGGAATAGGGCAAGAATCTGTAAAAATGGATATCTATGGTGCTGAGCCAAAAAGGAGGAAGAAAGTAGCAAGAACGTAGGGGGAAGTGAATCAGGAGAAACCACTTAAGGGTTAGTAAATTTAGGAAAGGTACATATGAACCTAGTTAATCTACTTAGGAAACCCTGGCGGATCTGCTGAAAATGTTAGGCGATAACTACAATCCAAAGAAGAAAAGAACTCCTAAAGCTCAAACATCTGGAACAACAAGAGAAAGTAAGAAAAGAAAAGCTGCTCCTTCTGAGACTTCTAATATTTCTCTTCCAAAAGGAAGAACTACAAGGAGCAAGGTAAAGCAAAGTGAGGATGAGTTGAAGAGGGCTTTAGAGGAGAGTAAGAAGAAAAGAGTGGAAAAAGGGAAAGAAAAGGTTGTTGAGCCTATTGAGGCTGTTGAAGTGGATGAGATGGACCTGGTCCATCAAAGTGAAAAAGTGGCAGAGGTAGAGGTTCAGACCCCTAAGCTCAAGAAATCCAAGACTTCCTCAAAGAAGTCTTCATCTGTTTCTAAGTCTGCTGAACCATCTATCTTGGCTAAATAAATCAGGTCTGCAGTTTTTCCAAGCCTTAATTTCCTAGCATGCCTAGAACTTTCAGTGACCCAGATTCAGAATTTTTGTTTGTTGCTCATGTTTTAACTATTTTTGTTTTATTTTTTGGATTGTGGTAGAATCGTATTCGCTCTATCAATGAAATCTGATGATTTTTGCTCTGATTCAGTATCTCTATATTTTTTATGGTTTGAATTCTTAGTTGATTATTGATGATTAATCCATGATTGCATATGCAGTTGCCTCAATGGCCATGAGTAATAGTTAATAAATCTGGTAAGTGTATCATTTTACAAACTTTTCGATGATGCCAAAAGGGGGAAGATATGTGCTGAACTCTAACTTTTTCAAAAAAAAAATCAAAGTGATATTTATAACCTAGTTAACCTGGTTTCTCTATGATTAATGCTTAAAACCATACAAAGTGTTTGAAGTGTATACAGGATTAAGCACAGAGTTTGTCATCATCAAAAAGGAGGAATTTGTTGACCCATGTCGCTGCATAGTTTTGAAGATTGACAAATGGCTGACCAGTTGAACCAGGTCCATCAGAGCACACATCTTGAACTGAATAGCTGGCACATGAACCGTATATGCATAGGAGATAATTTGTGAATGTGAAATATCAATGAACCAAGAGATTGTCTCCTAATGCAAAAATGTTGCAAACTGAAGAGAAGATTGAAGTCGAATTCAGCAAGGAAAGTAACAAAAGAAAGGAAGTTGAGTTTGATACGAATTTGTTCACCCAATTAGAGTTGGACCAGAATTTGACGACAAGATCAACAACTGACTCTATAAATACTCGATGTATTTCTGCTGGAATTCTTAACGCACAAAAGATGAAGTGAATCAAAATCTGAAAGCAAAGTTCCTAGAGTTATTTTGCTAGCAGAATCATTGTGCGATTCAAAGGCTACAGTTCAACTAGAAGAATCAGTTCCATCTGATTAATTATTGAGTCTAGTTGATTGTAGTAGGATTTTTAATATTGTATTTTTTCAGCTTTCATAGAAGCAATTGTAATAGGTACGCATTGTTCAAGTTAGAGTTAACTTGAAGCTTGTAAAAATTAGCTAGGGGCTAGTTACTATAAAGGGATTAGAGTTAGTCCTAAGATTACAAAAGAGTTTATTTTGTAAGTCCGTTTGGCTCAGAGGTTTTAGTGAAAGTGTTTGAGCAAATCCTACTGAGGGGTAGGTCGTGGTTTTTCACCTTTTGAGCCAGGTGTTTTCTATGTAAATTTCTCTGTGTTTTTACTTTACTGCTTTTAATATTCCGCAACAGTAGAAGTAAGTACATCAAGAAGAACCAGGTTCTTCCAGTTAGACAGCACTCGAAAAATTGGGTAGCTCACAATTAACTTATATAATTGTGTGGTATTGACGTCTAAAACATCAGGTTTATCGCAGAAGTGGAAGGAGAGTCTCACATGCGAGCCCCCAGGTTCGGACGGGGAGTCTTAAGTGAAGTCCGCAGATGTGGATATTTGGTCGCAAATATGGGAGCGCAGATACGGTATTTGAACCGCAGATGTGGAACCCTTGGGGCAGAACATATAAATTCTTGCCTTCGCGAATTTTAGCCGTTGTTCATCATTTTTTATACGGGTTGGAGCTTTTGAGAGCAATTTGAAGAGGGATTCAAAGGGATTTTCTGGAGGTAAGCTACTTGAACCTAAAACTTGATTCTATGGTGGTTTCTAATTGACTGAGCATGAAATTTGTGGGATTTAAGGGTTAAAATTGGGGGATTAGGGCTTGAAACTTGAGACTAAGAATTGGGTGATTGAGGGGGCAAATGAGATTAAATTTTGATGAATTTGGTATGTACGGACTCGTGAGAGGATAAGGATTCTGGTTTTGTAATTTTTATCGGATTCCAAGACGTGGGCCCGAGGGTCGGGTTTAGCCAATTTTGGAATTTTTGATGAAATTTGATTATTTTCGCGTGGGTATTGTTCATTTAGCGTATATTGATGATATGAATCTGATTTTGAATAGATTCGAGGTGATTTGAGGCCGAGTCGAGCGACAAGGGCATCGCGGAGTAGATTCTCATTTGGATCGAGGTAAGTAATGATTGTAAATCTTGTCATGAGGGTATGAAACCCCGAATTTCACATAGTTTCACTATTTCAAAGTGGCGCACATGCTGGATGACGAGCATATGGCGTGCACCGTTAGGGATTGTGACTTGGTCCGTCCCATAGCAATTATTAAGTTGAGTATTTGACTGAAAACCATATGATATTTTGTGTTTTAGAAAGTATTACTACGTTTTGGACTGAATGCCGTAATTGAGCCTCGTGCCAAGTTGTTTGGACCCTTAGGGGATTTTACCACTATTTCCTCACTGTTTTGATCTAAAATTTGTACTCAGTCATGCTATGTTTTTACTGATTTCATAACTCAGTCTTATTTACTTCGTTTTGATGCATACAATGATATTTTGGGCTGATCATCCTATTTTATTGATAGCCCGAGTGGCTTGAGAGGTTTTTGACTGAGTGAGGCCGAGGGCCTGTGTTGTGAGGATATTATGGGATCGGGCTGCGCGCTGCAGCATGTTGTTACTGATTCATGATTATGTGAGACCGAGGGCCTGATTGATTTATGCCACGAGGTGGCTTGATGTTGTTACTGATCTATGATTATGTGAGGCCGAGGGCCTGGTTGATGATGCCACGAGATGGCTTGTTATAGCGCTTGGGCTATAGGAGCCCCCCCGGAGTCTGTACACCCCCAGTGAGCGCATGTACCTACTGAGTGCGAGTGCCGAGTGTCGAGTGACGAGTGATTGGGAGGCATGAGTGGCTGTGAGGTTGCCCGAGGGGCTGATTATGAGTGATTGTGAGGTATGCCTGAGGGACTGATTCTGAGTGATGTTATGCCCGAGGAGCGGTTTATGATACTTGTTTTTGCCCGAGAGGCTATTTATGATTTTTATCACTTTTACTCTAAACCTCTTGAACTTCTGTTGAAATTGTTGTAAAAATATTCTCAAATGATTTTTACTGAAATCGGCTTTTAAGCGTGAAGATTTGACATATATATACTGTTGGAAAGAAAGACTGTACTTACTGTGAATTTATGTGTCTCTTACTGCTCAGACCTTATTTACATTTATTACTTAGTGAGTTGGCGTACTCACATTACTCCCTGAACCTTGTGCGCAGATTCAGGTGCTTGAGCATCAGAGTGAGAGCTGATTTCCTGTCTCAGAGTTTTCAGAGATTTGCGAGGTAGCTGCACGGCATCCGCAGCCTTGCTTTTCTCCTTCCTACTTTTATAGCATTTAATTTTTTCCCAGACTTGTATCTTTCTTATAGTTGCTCATGACTAGTGACTCCGGAATTTTGGGATGTATTTAATGTTAGTATATCCTTGTTTATTTCGAAATGCTTAAACAAATTTTTTTTTAATGAAATATCAGATTAGTAATGATTTGAGTTAAATGTTTCTTTATACTCTAAGTAGTGAATTGGCTAGCTTAGTATCGCGATAGGCGTCATCACGGCCAGGATGGTTTTGGGGTCGTGACACTTGAGAGGAAGTGTTAGATAATGAATATACGCATAATATGAATGTAGACATAATCTTATGCAATATACATAACTAGCATAATTGTTGGGATTCACAACAGATTTATAAATTTTTTTTTTGATTCTTTCTATAATTAGGGTTCTATGTACTTGTATATATACTTGTTACTTCTTAAATACAATATTGAGAGATTGCTCTATTATCTTGTACTTTACAAAATGCATTTGTCACCACCACACAAAAAAAAATTGGCATGGAAAAAGGTTAGCAGCTGAGTTGACATCAGAATTGCTTATCCCCCTGAATGTATTCTGCTTAAGGCGAAGCATAAAATAATGTTACTCCCCATTGTCAACTTATCACAAAATAACAGAAAACTCATATGGAGAAAGTGAAAAACCATATAACAAATATCAACCAATGGATTTGTCGAATATCTATTGCGGTTATAAGTTCATAACCAATGGTAGCTTCAGTTTTCAGATTTGTAAATAGTTTAAAAAGAGTTCCCAATATAGAAACACAAAGGCACCTGATGTTTTTGCATTTTTATTCAATCATTTACCAAAATGGATTCGAACTCCTAAAATAGAAGGGCTACAATCGAGGCGGACCCAGAATTTTACGCGACAGGAGCACATTATTCTGCTCAATCAGTGCCCCTGAATGTTTTTAGTGTTCAGGGTGTCAACTACTTTAAATTATCCATTTTCAAGGTATAAACGTATATATATACAAGATTTCGACCGAAGTTTACGGTGTCCGATGACCCCTCATCCATATATATGGGTCCGCCTTACAATGTTATTACATAGTTATGTTATGAATATATTAAAGTAGATGTCCATTGAATACTCCATACATCCCTATTCCATTAACCATTTTAATTAGTTCATGTATTTAGTTAATTTATCACTTAATATTTGTAATCTCTAGGTGTATTCTGGTAATCTTTCATGCATCCTATATTCTATAAATAGGGTATACTTTATCTTACGAATAACACACAAGAAAAATACTTGAATAAGATAACTTCTACATTCTCCACCTATACATTTTGTCTCTATTATTATATTATTCTATTTTGCTCTTATTTCTTAACACGTTATTAGCACGAGTCTTTACCCAATTGAAGTTATCTGCTTTATCCGGGTTTTATCTTCTTCCTAGAAGAGTAAGATTTAGTTTTAATTGTCACGCCGGCATTCTAAATTTACTTTTATGAAATAGAACAGTATGCGATCAATTCTTTGCCATGATATTAAAAAAACCTTGTGGTATATATTATGCTTTTGAACGAGTTCCATTTAATATGGTAGATAATCATATAGAATAAGGAATGTTTCCTGTCTATGTTAGAGCTAATATTTAGCTAGAAATATGAACTTTGAAAACTATCAATTAGATATTGACGTGGCTTTTGGTGGAAATTAGAAATAGTGATATCATTAAGATTTATGCCTAACTAGCATATTGAAATTAGGGGTGTTTAAATCGAACCGGAAAACCGTATCAAACCCAAAAATTAAATTAAATCGATTAAAAAATCTGACTAGGTTTGGTTTAATTTGGTTTAGTATTGAGTAAAAAAACCCGAACCAAACCGATATATAAATACATAATTTTTTTTTATATATTTTTAAGACTTTATATTAAATTTTCTTTTAAGAAATGTAGAAATATTTGGGATCTTCTCATGTGTTAACCTTGAAGTATACATTGACGGAAAATTATTGATAGACGACTAAGAAAATAACTATCATGTGTTACTAACAAAATCTACCCATTGGAATATTTTAATGGATCACATGTTTGTCAATTTTTTTAATATTTACTAAACATTTTCACTTATCAAAACTTTATCTATAACTTTAACAAAGTAAGATTCGAATAATATTCACGTAACAAAAGAATCCGAAAAACCTGATAATCCGACAAAATCGAACCAATCTAAACCGATATAATTAGTTTGATTTAGTTTTATTAAAAACCGAACCAACCCGATCCATATACACTCCTAATTGAGACATATAATCAGTGTCGGAACATGATATACTTACTTTAATTTTGTAACTATCTGATTATTGAGTAAACGTATTTGGCGTCTCATGTATACGTAGGATAATGATTATCTGCTAATTTACAGTAAACCATGATATAGTAACATTGCATTGCATATAATTATTTTTTATTTTAACAAGCTTGTATACACGATATTAGTACGCAATTATGTAATGCTCAATAGGTGTAAAAGTTTTTCACTGACAGTAACTTTTTCTAGTTTACTTATTTTTTATGATAGTTTTTCACTGAATTTATTAAAGCTTGAATTTGTAGCACTTGACATCTCCGAGAATAATTATTTGTCATGGGTACTTGATGCTAAAATTCACCTTGACGCTAAAGATCTTGGTGACACTATTAAAGAAGAAAATGAAGCATCAAGTCAGGATAAGGCAAAAGCCATGATTTTTCTTCGCCATCATCTCGATGAAGGTTAAAAAATGAGTATCCTTGAAAGATCCATTTCAATTATGGACTAGTTTGAAGAAACGATATGACCACCTAAAGGCTACGCTATTACCAAGAGCTCATTGTGAGTTGATGCACTTACAAGTAAAAGATTATAAGATCAAAAGTAAATATAATTCAATTGTATATAACATAATTTCCCAACTAAAACTATGTGGGGAACCTAAGAATGATGATGACATGTTGGAAAAGACTATTTCCACTTTTCTTGCCTCAAACATGGTGTTACAGCAACAATACCGTGAAAAGGGCTTTAAAAGATATTCTGAGTTAATTTCATGCCTTTTGGTGGTTGAACAACATAATATTTTTTTAATGAAAAATCATGAAACCTGCCCCACTGGATCGACTCCATTTTCAGAAGCGAATCTAGTAGCGATAGATCCCCAATCTGAAAGAATATAAAATAATTATCGTGTCCGTATAAATATACATTGGGCGTGGCAAGGAGAGAAATAATAATCCCCATGGTGGCGGTCGTTATAAACAAGAGAACAATAAGGGTTCTCCGAATAATCCTTCAAAAGACAAGTGTAATATTTGCTACCGATGTGGTATGAAAAATTATTGGGCACGAATTTATCGTACACCTGAACATTTTGTTAAACTTTATTAAGCCTCTATAAAAGGGAAACAAAATAAAGTTTAGACTCACACGACCTTTCAAAATGATGTTGAGGCGGACCCTATGAATAATCATGATAAAGTTGAAGCAAACCGTTCCTATAAAGATGATATATTTGAAGGCCTTGCAAATATTACTCATTTAAAAGTTGGGGACTTCTTTGAGCATCATAACTGAATACTCATTACTCGGAAAAATTATAATAATTTTTTTTTATATTTATGAAGTTCATATTTTAAATAAAACATTTTATGTTGTCAGTATTTACTTTCATAAGTATAGTTTCTTTTGTTCTTAAATTTTTCAATATTACTTATGAGTTTATGAAGAATATGAAAACTTCCAGTCTTCAGTTGGCCGTATGAATAATAAAGAATAGATATGCCTTCTTGATAGTGTTATGACGCACTCCATATTAAAAGATAAGAGATATTTCTCTTATTTAATTATGAAAGAAGCCAATATCATAACAATATCTGGTAGTACAATTAATTGAGGGCTTTGGAAGACCGATTGTATTACTACCAGGAGAAACTATATTGATTGTTAACAATGCATTATACTATAGTAGGTCTCAAAGAAACTTGTTGAGTTTCAAAGATATTCGCCAAAATGATTATAATATTGAGACACCAATGAAGGAAAGGTTGAATACCTTTATATTACTACAACAAAAGCGGAAAAAAAGTATGTGTTTGAAAAGATTTCTGCATTTTTCTCCGGATTATACTATACTAATATTAGTGTAGTCGAATCACATGCCATAGTAAAATAAAGGGTTTACTAATGATTTTATTATTTGGAGTGACCGGTTGGGCCATCCCGGTTATAATATGATGCGCAAAATAATTGAGAATTCACATGGTCATTCATTGAAGAACTAGAAAATTCTTCAAACTAAAGAATTCTCTTGTGCTGCATGTTCTCAAGGCAAATTGATTATCAGACCAACAGTAATTAAAGTTGGAATTGAATCTCCTACATTTTTGAAACATATACATGGTGATATATGTGAGCTCATACACTCTCCATGTGGACAATTCAGATATTATATGATTTTGATAGATGCATCTACAAGATGGTCACATGTGTGCTTGTTATTAACCCGCAATTGACATTTGCGAAGTTACTTGCTCAATTGATAAGATTAAGAGCACAATTTTCAGATTATGCAATTAAGACACTTCGCCTTGATAATACTGGTAAATTTATGTCCCAGACCTTTAATGATTATTGTATATCAACTGGGATAACAATTGAGCATCCAATTATTCATGTTCATACTCAAAATGGTCTAGCGGAATCATTGATCAAATGCCTCCAATTAATTTCTTGATCAATGCTTATGAGAACAAAACTTTCTATTTCGGCATGGGTCATGCTATTCAGCATGAAACATCTCTTGTGCGATCAGGCCCACAAGTTATCATAAAGTCTCCCCATTACAATTAGCTTTTTGTTCAGAAGCCAAATATTTCCCATCTTAGAATATTTGGATGTGCAGTTTATGTTCCAATTGATCCACCACAATGAACAAAGATGAATCCCCAAAGAATATTGGGGATATGTGTTGGGTATTAATCTCCTTCTATCACAAAATATTTTGAACCTAGGACTAGAGATTTATTTACGGTAAAATTTGCTGAGTGCCATTTGATGAATTAGTATACCCAACATTAGGGGGAGAAAATAAGCAGTTGGAAAAAGAGATAGACTGGAATGTGTTATCATTATATCATTTAGATTCTCAAACAAATCGATGAACACAAGGTTCATAAGACAGTTTATTTGCAAAATATTGCAAATCAACTACCAGGTGCATTCACTGACCTACCAAGGGTGACTAAGTCACATGTTCTAGTTGCTAATGCTCTTATTCGAATTAATGTCACAGTTGGACAATCTATAAATGCAAAAGAGTCTAACTCACGCTTGAAACGTGGTAGACCAATTAGTTCCAAAGATAAAAATTATCGAAAGAGAAAAGGTGCAAATGATCTAGGAGATTATAATATGGAGGCAATTGTTCAAAAAGAGTTCTGTGACATAACAAATGATAAGAACTCAGAGGAGGTCGGGGTACCTGAAAATAATAAGAAGGGGTCTCAATAAGTTATGTCTCTACGGGGAAAAGGTGAAACCGAAATAATATTATGGTCAACAACGTTTTTGCTTATAATGTTATTGTTGAAATAATGCAACATCATGAGGATCTTGAACCAAGATCTGTCGATGAATGTAGACAGAGAAATGATTGGTCAAATGAAAAGATGTTATCCATGCATAATTAACTTCACTAGAAAAACGTGAAGTATTCAGACGTATAGTTCGAACACCTGAAGGAATAAAGCCAGTGTGATATACGTGGATTTTTGTGCGAAAATGAAATGATAAAAATGAAGTCGTTAGATATAAAGCATGACTTAAGGCACAAAGATTTTTGCAAAGGCTTGACATTGATTATATGGAGACATATTCTCCTGTGGTGGATGCAATAACCTTTAGGTATCTTATAAATCTGGCAATCCATGAAAAACTTGATATACGTCTGATGCATGTTATCACAACTAATTTGTATGGCATATTAGACAACGAAATTTATATGAAAATGTTTGAAGGATTTAAATGCCTAACGCTTGTAAAAAACTTTGGGAAACTAAAAGCTTCAAAAATTCTTATCCGGATTGAAACAATCAGGGTGAATATAGTATAATTTCCTGAGTGAGTATTTTCTGAAAGAAGGGTGTACGAATGATCAAATTTGTCCTTGTGTATTTATAAAAAGATCTTGATCTGAATTTGTTATAATCGCTGTGTATGTTGACGATTTAAATATCATTGAAACTCCTGGGGAACTTCCAAAAGCAGTAGACTGTTTGAAGAAAGAGCTTGAAATGAAAGACGTTGGAAAGATAAAATTTTGTCTTGGTCTACAAATTGAGCATATGAAAGATGGGATTTTTGTCTATCAATCAACTTATATCAATGTAACGACCCGACTTGTCATTTTAAGAATTTACGCTCGTTCAGTGACTTAAGGTCTCGAGCAGCTTCGCAATATGTATTATGACCCTCGGGTGTGGTCGAGTTTGATTTTCTGAAGATTCAGAATTAATTAAAAGAACAATTCTTATTTAGAAGCTTAAATGGAAAGAGTTGACCGGGGAGTTGACTTTTGAGTAAATGACCCAGGAATGAAATTTTGATGGTGTCAATAGCTTCGTATGATGATTTCGGACTAAGCGTATGCTCAGATTTGGAGTTGGAAGTCCGTAAGATAATTCGACACATTTTGGCGAAAGTTGGAAAATAGAAGATTTTGGAAAGTCCTACCGAATGTTGAATTTTTGATAACGATGTCGGATTTTGATTCAGGAAATTTGAATATATCCATTTCATTATTATGACTTATGTGCAAAATTTGAAGTCATTCCGGATTGATTTGATACGTTTCGGCGAAAAAATATAGAAGTTGGAAGATTTGAAAACTCATAATTCGATTCGATACGCGATCCGTAATTTCGGTGTTGTTTGACATAGTTTGAAGCCTCGACTAAGTTCGTATGGTATTTTGGTACGTGTTGGTATATTTGGTTGAGGTTCCGAGGGACTCGGGTGAATTTTGGAAGGTTAACGGATCAATTCGAACTTGAAGAAAAGCTGTTGGAATTTCTGGGCAGCTTGCTGTTCTTTTTCACAGAAGCATGAACAGTGCCGCAGGTGCGTGAACAGTGCTCGCAGATGCGAAACTGGGCAGCAACATAAGGACCAAAAAGTAGTCACTTTGTCATTTTCGATTGAGATTTTGGAGCTCGATTTTTGGGCGATTTTGGAGTAGTTCTTCACAACTTTGACTTGGGTACATGTTCTATATCCTAAAGTGTTTATATTTCATGAATCCATGATTATATTCATCATTTAATTCGGATTTAAATGGAGGAAATCAAGATTTTTGCAAAATCTTCCAAAAACAAAAATTTAAGATTTGGAGGTCGAGTTTTTATTGGAATTCGATAAAATTGGTATGGTTGAACTCGTATCAGAATGGGTGTTCGGATTTCATAAAAATTATGTCGATTTTCTAGAGGCGAGCCCCGAGTTGACTTTTGTTGACTTTTTGGAATAAATTTTTGAGTCGACGTATTATTATCCGGAATTATTTTCGATGAATTTTAATGAAGTTATACAATTAATTTGGATAGACTTGAGCGGTCCGGAGGTCAATTCAAGCAAGAAGGCGATTTTTGGAATATTGACATAACTTCAAAAAGGTAAGTGTTTTGCCTAACCTCGAGTGGGGGAATTACCCCTTAGGCATCGAGTCTTATGTGCCATTTGTGAAATGTGAAAAGCCGTGTACGCGAGTTGACGAGTACGTACCCAGGCTTATATGTGCAAAATATATTAAATTAAAGTCGTAGGCATATTGTGTAGTAAATTGGATAATTGTTGGCATATATTTAATCATTAATTTCCATGCCTCGAATCACATTTATTGAACTTGTTTTTATACGACAATTCGATGTAATTATTACTTGTATATTTATGTGAATTCTGTGAGTTTGATGGTTTGATATTTCTTGGAATTTAGTTTCATTACGAATTTTTCCCTATGAAAATAATTAATTAAGCAAGATTAAGAAGGAGTGTTAGTATAATTATCTAAATTTGGATTAATGAAGGTTTTGTTTTATGCTGAATAATTTCTATCTCGGTTGATTGTTTTTGTGGTGTTATACACATTGTGTGGAGCCTTCGGCTATTCGTTGTGAAATTAATTGATTTGGTTGTATCTTTGAAATTTGGTTGTGGCCATTGGGAAAATTGTGATATGAATTGATTTTGTTATGTTGCAGTGATAATCTTTCATATAAATTTATTGTGTTGTGTGAGTTGTTATTTTGAGGATATGAGGGTGACATTCAAATATTGATATTATGTGGGTATAAGGGTGACATTTCACTGTTGTTGTGTTTGTTGGAATATTGTCTGGGCGGAGCGATAAGGGTGGTTATTAGAGAGTGATAAGGGTGGCTATAGGAGAGATAAGGGCGCCTATTGTCAGGGATAATATGTGATGTTGTGGAGTGGTTACATTGATGATTTTATGTGATGTTGTGATTTTTCTTGGGTTTGTTTTAATACCTTGTGCAATTTGTTTTGTTGTTGGTAAATTGATAATAGCCTGATTTATGTTGAAATTGGGAGTCTGTGGCCATTTCCAGACGGATTATGATATAAAATATGGGCTCGAGGTGTTGTGAGTAAATAATGATGATACTGGCACGTGAATCGTCCGTGCAGTTGCAATATGAAATGAGGGCACGAGATGCCGGGAAAATATGATGATTTAATTATACGCACGAAGTGTCGTGGAAATATGAAAGTAGGATGAAACCTGTGTTTATGAAAAATATGAAAATGGATTGAGACCCGTAGTTGTATGATTATGAAATGAAGTGTCACATGGTGACCTTTTAATTGAAAGAATTATATTCAAAATATTTATTTGGAAGGATTTTTATCCAAAATATTTATTTGGAAGGATTTTTATCCAAAAAGATTTATTTGAAAGAATTACATTCGAAAGCTATTTATTTGAAGAAATCATATTTGAGAGAGATTTATTTAAAGGAAGTATATTTGAAAGATAATTTTTTGAAGGAATTATATTTGAAAAAGATTTATTTGGAAGAATTATATGTTAAAGATATTTATTTGAAATACTTGATTTAATTGTGTATACTTATATTCATAAATTGTTGAGCGTTATTAATGATGTTCTTGTTTCCCTTATTGTTATTTGTTTTCTATTATTTTGTATATCTTATTGCACAGGCTATTAGTCTAGTGAGTGTCTTGATCGTACCTCGTCTCTACTCCGCTGAGGTTAGTCTTGATACTTACTGGTTATCGATCGTGGTGTACTCATACTACACTTCTGCATATTTTTGTGCAGAGCCAGGTATTGAAGATATCGGACTCGGACAGAATTAGAGTGAGATCGTAAGGATTCAAGGTAGAGCTGCTTGGTCGTCGCAATCCTTTGGAGTCTTTTCATTTCATTGTACTGTTACTAATTTTTGATCAAACAGTATTGTATATTCGGTCCTCGTGATCATTCCATGTGTCAGTTAGAGTCCGTGACTCAGTACTACCAGTCTTTGGAGATTTTCATATTTGTTTTCGCTGTTAGTTTTGATTACCTATTGTAGACATGTAATTTTTGACCCTCGCTGTGATTTTACACAGTATAGCGTTTAAATATTTAATTTAGGTCTAATATCATTATTTTTTACTGTTTTGACTATTTTACTTTATTTTAAGCACCAAAAAAATAAAAAAAATAAAAATTACAAAAAATATTTTTAATTAATTAAGAGTAAGTTTTATTTTATAAACACATTATATCTTTTTTTTTAGTCTTCCTAGCCCAAAACTAAAATCCAACAAGCCATGGACCCAACCCAATTCCCAAGCCCATTCCCCGTAGCCCAATACATATTAACCTAACCCTAAAATATATACCCATATAAATAGACCTAATTGTATACAAAGATAGAGGATCTTCCCTAGAGAGCTAAGAAAAAGTTGTGCAACAACTTAAGAAAAAATAGTGAACAAAAAGAACTAGTAGCTAAGAGTAGGCTCGTCCTTCTTCTTCCTAGAAATAGCGCCACAATAGCCAATCCACCACCTAAAACGCCTCCATTTTCCTTTAAAAAATCGTCACTGTTACACTATTTTTCAGCCATTAAATTGCAACTTTGAAGCACCTGCAAAAACCAACCAAAACACAAACAAAAATCAGCTATGAAATCATTAAAAAACAGCTGAAAACCCATCCGAAATCAGCTCCAAAACCTACCGAAACACCACCAAAACATCACCACCCAAACAACAACCTCTTTTTAACAAAAGACAGTGTGTCGCCGGACCTCTAAATCCAGCTGAAAATTCATCGTAATTTGGTCGATGTTTCAAGTGAAGCTACGGTTCCGGTTCGAAGTCCTGTTCGCGTTTTTGGCTCCGAAATGGTTGCTGTTTTGGTCTTTGACAGCTGAACAATCATCATATATGTACAAATTGGATTTTCCTCGTAAATAAATTTTGGTTTGAGTATTCTGCCAAAACTCAACCAAGAGTGTAAATAGGGAAACAACTTTTCAGGTACTGTTCATGTTTGTTATCTCCTAAGCATTTTTTTTTATTGCTATATTGGCTAATTATCAATCCTATATATATATATATATATATATATATATATATGTGTGTGTGTGTGTGTGTGTAATTCGTTTCATATGAGGTTGTATAATTGTTGATTTGGACTTGTTGAAATTGGTTATTGGGGGATTTCTTCCGAGAATAGTTAAATCGCGTTTTAAATTATCACGATTATGTACACGTACGTGTGACATAGTTATAATACCATTAAAAATTAAAGTATACGTTCGCGTAACTTTGAATAATTCTTCTGGTAACTAAATATACGTTTTTCTTAAAATTGTGTATACGTTTACGTAACACAAATAAATATTAAAATGAACACTCGTAGAGACACCTTTAGGAACGGATTTTTTAAAATTACTATCGGAATTACGTACATGCTCGCGTGGCATGATTTCGATTTCTTTTACAAAACAAAATTACGCGATTGCGCGACTTTGGCTATTTCTTCAAAATGAATCAAGTGTTGTGAGTTATGTACACGTCCACGTGACATGATTTTTGAAACGTCCAATTTTCGCGGTTTTATTTATACGTGACCCGCAGTGGGGCATGACACTGAAGATTGTTGGACTCTTAAAAGAGCAATGGAAGACTTCATCAAGGTCCAAGCAATAGTGTTTAGGTATGAAGAAGACTCTAATATGATGAGCAATCCCCTGCCTGCTCACACTAGGCCAATAGTCGGGATGATTTGTGAAGATAAAGAATTTGATCTGGTACTGAAGGCCCATTGCAGCCATTGTCGAAACAGAAGAAAAGCCAAAAAACGGTCGCCAAGCCTGAAGATTCCCCCCATCAGATGGGAGTCTCGGTAGCCAGTCTTGCTATCTTTTCTGCGTCCGAATTATCCAGGGTGTTATCTGGATGATTTACTTTACTGTCTTACTTTCTAATGTAAACCCTTCTATCTTTAAACTTCAAAAAAAAAAAAAAAAATCATCAAATGGAATTAATATTTCATTTTCCAACAATGTCTCTTTTATTAATCTTGTCTCTTGTCTTACTCTACTTTTAGTTCTGTTTAAATTCAGATTTCAATAACATGACATGCTTGCGGACTTCATGCCTAGATCCTAAAATGTTGTCAGACCTTGAAATAATGAATCAAGAATCATAATGCAAATGAAGTTGGGTTAAGGAAATAAAATCATGAATCGGAATAACCAAAGGAAAATTGGTTCAGATTGAAAAGGTCCATACAGTACTACTACCAAAAGAGTGTGTTTGTACTTGGGATACATCAAAGAAAATGTCCCTGAAATAATTGTCGACGCAGGTGCGGTCAAAAGATCTTAAAACACTGTCAGACTTAGAAATAATGAATCAAGAATCAGAATGAAAATGAAGATAGATTAAGGAAATAAAACAATGAATCGGAACAACCAAAAGAAAATTGGTCCAGATTGGAAAGGTCCATGCATTGCAACCAGAGTACTGCCAAAAGAGTGCATTGTACTTGGGGCTCGAAGAAAATGTCCCTAAAATAACTGTCAACGCAGGAGCTGTCAAAAGGTACTATGTTTGATCCTCCATATATTTTCAAATGTTCTCCGGTTGGGATGACGAAGGCTTTCATTCTCGTTACCCAAACACCATTAACTCTTTTGCAAACCCTTTGAGCCAGTTACTCTTCTTTGATTACCCTCTTTGGAACCCGGAAGTGTCATTGGAAAACAAGAAAAAAAAAGAAAAAGAAACAAAAAATAATGAAAAGAAAAAAAAATAAAACGAAAAGAAAAGAAAAGAGAAAACAAAACAAAACTGAGGAAAAACATGACAAAAATCAAAAACAAAAACAAAAGTTCCCTGAACTACGTCTGACTTGA
>ML342739.1:0-15594 GCA_005239505.1 Nicotiana paniculata
AATGAATTTCACTTTTAGGCAATCCTTTAGGTAGAACCATACCTTTAGCTTGAAATCTGATAAGAAATCAAATATTATCTCAAATTACCATAACCTACACTCGGGAGTGGTAACTCATGCCCCCGACCCTCAACTCCAAACGTTAACAAAATGTACATAGCAACCACGGGTGCATTTCATGTGACGTGTTTGCCATGTGCTCAAAAACAACAAGTGCACGCCATCGTGACTTGTTTAAGATAAATCCATAAACGTCCTAATCGATCTTAAAACTAAAACGCTCTTTCAAAAAATAGAAAACATAAAGAATTAAACGAACATCGCCTCAAATAGGCATTATAAAACCGTCATGACCATAGTCTTGACTACGTAATCTACACTCGGGTGCGACAACTCATGTCCCCGTCTTCAACTTCAAATTATAATAAAAATCACATGTTGTAATTGCGGGTGCATTTCATGTGGCGTAGTTATAATGTGTCCNCCTCGATTTGGGATTTCAATAAACGGTGTTCCGGAACATCGTCAAAAATCCGGGTGGCGACTCTAAAAAAATAATAATAAATTCCAAAACCGAATAATGTCACTTTAATTGGAAAAACTCCCTTATTACCCCTTCATTAATCCGGGGGTGGAAAAATGAGGTATGACAACTGGCAGATCATCTTGCCGAGAATCCCGTGGGAGGAGAATAGGAACCCCTGAAAACGTATTTTCCCAATGAAGAAGCTTCATTCATAGGGGAAGACATTGCAGAATCCTATGACGGGTGGAGAATATTCTTCGACGGAGCAGCCAATTTCAAAGGAGTCGGCATTGGAGTTGTTCTGATATCAGAAACATGTCAACACTACCCGGTATCTGCCAAACTCAGATTTCACTGTACCAACAATATGGAAGAATATGAGGCCTGCATCTTAGGGCTCAATATGGCCATTGACATGAATATCCAGGAGTTGGTAGTAATTGGTGACTCAGATATGCTAATACACCAAGTGCAAGGAGAATGGGCTACCAAGAATTCCAAGATATTTCCATATCTGCACCATGTGCAGGAATTGAGGAAAAGGTTCACAAAGATAGAATTTTGGCACGTCCCCAGAATTCAAAACGAGTTTGCTGATGCATTGGCCACTCTATCATCCATGATACAACACCCAGATACAAACTTCATTGATCCTATTCTAGTAAAGATCCATAGCCAACCAGCATACTGTGCCCACATTGGAAAAGAAGCATACGGGAGACCATGGTTCCATGATATCAGGGAATATTTGTCAAAGGGATAGTACCCAGATCTTGCGAATCACACTCGGAAATGCACGCTCCGGAGATTGTCCAACAATTTCTTTCTCAGCGGAGGAAACCTGTACAGGAGGACTCCTGACTTGGGATTATTAAGATGTGTCGATGCAAAGGAAGCCTCCAGATTACTTGAAGAGATACATGCTGGTTACTTCTGGATGACCATGGAAACAGACTGCATCCAATATGTCCGAAAATGCTATCGATGTCAGGTACATGCAGATATGATAAAGGTACCCCCAAATGAGCTCAATGCAACAAGCTCACCTTGGTCGTTCGTCGCCTGGGGAATGGATGTCATTCGACCAATCGAGCCCACAACCTCAAATGGACACAGATTCATCTTAGTAGCTATTGATTATTTCACCAAATGGGCCGAAGCGGCATCCTACAAAGTAGTGACTAGGAAAATCGTGGCAGACTTTGTCCGTGACCGTATCATTTGTCGGTTCGAGGTTCCGGAGTCAATCATCACTGACAACGGCTCCAATCTCAACAGTGATTTGATGAAAGCCATGTGCGAGACTTTCAAAATCAAGAACAAGAATTCCACAGCCTATAGACCATAGATGAATGAAGCTGTGGAAGCCGCCAACAAAAACATCATAAAGATATTGAGAAATATGATAGAAAAGCACAAATAGTGGCATGAAAAATTATCATTCGCCTTACTGGGATGCCGCACCACAGTCCACACATCAACCGGGGCAACTCTTATTTATTGGTTTATGGTACAGAAGCTGTTATCCCTGCCGAAGTGGAGATCCCTTCCTTAAGAATCATACAAGAAACTGAGCTCAGCGACGCAAAATGGATAAAAGGCCGCTACGAGCAGTTGGCCCTCATAGATGGGAAAAGGATGAATGCAATATGTCATGGTCAACTTTATCAGAATAGAATGTCCAGAGCCTTCAACAAGAGAGTGAAGCCAAGACAGTTCACACCGGGGCAATTGGTGTTAAAGAAGATCTTTCCACATCAAGACGAAGCCAAAGGGAAATTTTCTCCCAACTGGCAAGGTCCGTATATGGTTCACCAAGTATTGACAGGAGGAGCTCCCATAATTGCATAAATGGATGGAGAAGTTTGTCCAAATCCAGTCAATTCAGATGCAGTCAATCGATACTATGTGTAACTTTATGCTTTTCTTCAAGGATGTAAATTGAACTACGCTTGACCTGATTCCCGTTTAAGAGGGGATACGTACGAAGCCCTATGGGTTCGGTCATAATTCAATAAAAATCTCATTTTCTCCGCAATTAGAAACTGGGGCAGAATTTTGAGGAGGACCCTCAAAATTTCGAAGCAAGTTCAGCTGATCGCAGCATGTACAACGATCAGAATCGTCAACCATCTAACTGGGGCAGAATTTTGAGGAGGACCCTCAAAATTCCGTAGCATGAGGTTGCAACGTCTGGAACCGTGTCACGGTCATCGGTTCAATTAAATTTCTTAAAACATATTTTATACTATGTCTTTGCAAAATCATGCATACATTTTCAAAATATAGCTCTGTTTAGCCAAACGTTACCCCGATGACACAAACAGAATCATCAGACAAGTAGAGCGAAGCAAGTAAAGCCAGCGGTGATATGAACCAACCTTCCCCACCTACAGATCTCACGCTTTTTCTTTGGATGCAGGAATTAAAAAAAAACAGGTTTCGAAGTCACAAACTTCAACACAGTCGCAAATGCAAAGTTTACTATCAGCACATAAGGGCGAACATGCTCCATATTCACAGTTCTCGCAACAATCGCAATACCACAACCTATTACCAGCTAAGAAATTCTACTAGCATTTGCTGTTTGTTCCTATTTGCATAAGGCTAATCATCTGCCTTCCGTCTGCATAAGGCTAAGCTCTGCCTTCATTTGCATAAGACTAAGCTCTGTCTCCATTTTTGCACGAGGTTAAGCTCTACCTCCCATTTGCATAAGGCTAACCGCTGCCTTCCTATCTGCATGAGGATAAGCTCTGCCTTCTTATCTGCATGAGGCTAAGCTCTGCCTCCAATTTACTTTTTCATCGAGACTAAGCACTGTCTCTCAAGCACATTTTACTTCGCTTCTCTTTCGGGCTAAGCTCTGCCCTTCAACTCGCAAGACTAAGCTCTGTCTTGTCAAGCATCATATTATATCATGGGCTGAA
The DNA here is from genome assembly GCA_005239505.1 of Nicotiana paniculata. Taxonomy (NCBI): domain Eukaryota; kingdom Viridiplantae; phylum Streptophyta; class Magnoliopsida; order Solanales; family Solanaceae; genus Nicotiana; species Nicotiana paniculata. The sequence goes on from ML342739.1 coordinate 3,457, forward strand.
ATATCGCCAACCTGTCCTAGGGCGTCATAGTTCGGAGGCACCATCTTCATGGCCCGAGAACGTTATGTCATGGCTTGAGGATCTCTCTCAATTTTGTATATCATTATTCAAAGGCGTCATCATTCGGAGGCACCATCTTCATGGCCCGAGAACATCATTTCATGGCCTGCAAATCCTTCATCAAACAATTCATGGCCCAGGACATCATGGTCTGAGGACGTCATCCCTAACCGTCCAAAGACAACATTCATAGTCCAACGGGAGCTTGCATCATGTTTTATACGCTTGTATTGCTTTTATCTGCAGGTAACTCGGCAAGCGACAGCTACCCCGCAGGAGCGATCCCGCTCCAGTTCTCCCAGCCATATCAAACCTAACCTCTTCCGTAGAACCGTTCATTCATCTAGCCCTAGATGTTGCGTCTTGTGATAACTTCATCGGTATGCTTCGCCGATGCATCTGCAACTACATACGACATGATTCCTGTAAAACCATGGATATGTAGGCAGCTCAGAAGCCAGGGTGCGGCCTAAATCTCTCCAAAAATTTCGCTCGGTCAAAATTGGCCATCATGTCTTTACCTGACAAACTCTTTCATCCTTTCCGGGTAAAGAGGGCCAGCTGTTTATACCCAATTTTTCCTCAAAATATTTTAAATTTGCATATATAGCTTCAAAATCATGTAATAATAGCAATTGATATTTTTCCACAATTTCCCTATATTTGTATTAATATATCCAGCATTTTATTGCCAATAAATAATTATAAAATTGCATTACAAATGATTTCAAAAGAATTTCTTGGTTTCATTAATTATTTTTTGTCCTATTAAGACCAAATTATTTCATAATTAGCCAAATTGACACCTTTTGGCTATAATTGCAATAACTTTGCAATTATAGCCCAATCATACGATTTTATACTATTTTTATCCAGAAATTAATCATTTGTATTTTTAAAATACTAAGTAATCATTTTTAATTATTTTTCTATGCATGAATTTCATATTTTATAATTAACAACTATTTTTATAAATTGTTTTAATTAATTTACATTGAGTATTTAACAAATAGCCACTTTCATTTCATTTATAGCCTAATTAAACCAGACCCAAGTCTGATTAAAAACGGACCAAATACCCCATGCCCAATACATTATCCTACCCGCCCAATCTCTTGTCTAATCTGGACCGTTGATCAATTTTAATCAACGGTCCAGATCTCCCCTTTCCTTAATTAACCCTGGAGACTACCTTCCTTCCCCTATCATTTTCTCTCTTTCACTCCGCCGTTACACATCTGTCTCATCTCTCAAAATCTCTCTGCTAAACCTAAGCTCTCACCGGCCGTCGACTTGCCGGTAACTATGGTGGTCTCACCACCATCCCAGCCTCCATAGCTCCTTCCTTCACCGGGTTATTGCTGCCTTGAGGTCCTCAAAGGAACCAGAAGGCGGTTCACTCACCTCCCATGGTTTTCATGTCATTCTCAGGCCGTCCATGGCCGTCCGAGTAAGATCCTCACATCTCCGACTAGAACCTGTGGTTTCTAGGCCGATTCTCTCTCTCTCTCTCTGAAACCCTAATTTTAACGCTTGATTTCTTAGATCTGTAATAGATCTGGGTATATTCCGAGTTATTTTGTTGTTTTCCTTAAAAGATTTTCCGATTTCTCTAAAACGACTCTTCATATTCAAAGTAGGGTTTCTTAAACCCTTTTCAAAATGGGTTTTCCTTTTGATTTTAGTATTATTCTATGATTTCACTATGTTTAAACGTTTATTTAAGTTTTTTCCCCCTTTTGTATGACTTATTATGTTAAAACCCTAAGTTTCTTGGTCTTAATCATGGGTTCTAAGTCTGTTCTTGCTTACTTATTTATCTGATTTATTAGCATATCTGTTATTTATGAATTCGTTCTGAGTTTTCTGTGATTTTACCCTATTTTACTTATTAGGGTTTCTGATTCTTTACTTCTTCCGCCATAATGTTTATTCTGTCAATTCGTACTATGCTCTATGTGAATCCCTAATTTTGTATGATTTTACCCTATTTGGCCTATTAGGGTGTCTGATTTTGCCTATTATGTGTTTATTCCTCTTGTTCTCATAAATTCGTGTTAATTTCTTCTAAATCAGTACGAGTTGCTATTTTTGAATCATTGAATCTCTGTGATTGATCCTTCACTGATTTTTTGTGATATTCTCTACTGATTTTAACCTTTAAGATATTTTCTTACCTTAATCTATAGTCGAGCATGTTGTCAACTGATTCTTAAGTATTTTCCTTAATTAGAATATGCTAAACCTATCCTCTATTACATGTTCTATAATTATGCTATGCTGAAATTATTTCCTTATGTGTTATATTCAGCCTTATATGATTTCCTTCCTTATTTATTATCTGCATATTACCGTTTGAAGCTAACTCCTTAATTAAAGGGAGTACTTATACAGATTTTGTTCTAATTGGTACATAGTTCCATAATTACTGCTTAACTATGATTCTTGCCTTATTTTCTACCTAGTCTTAAACTATATATACACTGCTTTTTCTTTCAAACACACGAACACATTGCTCAAAACCCTCTCGTATACACAAATACTCTCTTTTGTCTCCTTCTGGTTACTTGCTATTATCAGCCGGCTGCAAGCCAAGGCTGATTATTCTAGCCCCTTACTCTTCATTCTGTGTTTGCTATCTCCTATACTTGTATGTCCTAATTTCAGTTTAAGTTTCAAAAACAATATGTTTCTTTTAGTACTTCAATTCATCCTGTGTCTAATATGTTTTTACCTATGGTTTTGCTGTGATGTCTGCACTTGATCTGCTTGCACTGTTGTTCACTTAGCATGTTATGTACTCCCCTCCCTTAGACTCAACATGCTTATGAAATGATATCCTCCTTTTAGTATACCTCAATATGATTCTGCCTTACTTATGCTTCTCTGATTATTGGCATGAACTTTTCTGTGGCAAAACAATTTGTACCTTTTGTTATTCGGTTCTGAGTAATACTAAAGTTTATGCTATATCCTTGATCCCCAGATGCCCCCTAACATATTGTTGATTATGTACTTAAGTGTTCCTGGAACTATGTTCTTACCTATGTGCCTTATGTGTCCCCAATCCCCCATTACCCCTATTTGGTGTTGCTGAACCTGCCTTGGTTCTGTGTTCTTTGGTTGTGTATGAACCTATTTTGGGTGCTATGTCTGGACTGTTGTTTGCTGCTCTACTCTCTTTTCAAAAACTGTTTTACTACGTAACTCTGTAGTCCTCTACAAAATCTTTCAAACAAGTCTCTTTTCAAACTGTTTTCCTACTCAATCTTTTCAAAACTATGTCAAGCACTCTCACTCTACTCTTAGATATTTAAGTTCTGACCCTCTAATGTGTGACATCTTAGGGATCCCTATGAGATCCCTCTGAACTCTGATGCATTAGAGCTGTCCCTTCCACACTGCACTTACTCAATTATGGTTATGAAATCTGGGTGTGAGCATTGCCCGGGATCCCTTGAGGTCCTTAGGGAACTCTGACACACCCGGATATGAGAAAGGCTATGAAACATTTGGGCACTTGAGGTCTTGGAAGTCTGGCCCAGTTTTCAGGCTCTCTATAGTTTAACTTCTTCTTTTCCTTTATCTATTTACGTAATTTATTCAGCAGGTCTGTAATATTTATTTGTGAATGAATATTGGGGATGGCTAGTGAAATGGGAGGGGATAACCATATAATTTTATCAATGCCACTGGGTAGAAGTCATGCCTTAAGATTTACATTTCCTATATCTGCATTACAATCCATGCTTATGATCAGCATGCCAAACAAGCATTAGATATCATGTCTTTAAGGCCTTTTCATATTTACTGCTTTAACATACAACATACCTCAATTTATGCTTGTGCCTACCACTTAGAAATTCCGCTCCTTAGGCGATAAAATTAATACTCATGTGCATTCAAGAATCATGCTTAACAACTCTGTAATTCTCTGTGCATTTTAGAAATCATGATTTAGTAAACCTGTGCATCCTGAAATTATATCCTAGCCACCCTGCATTCACGTGTGCATACTAGATACCATGCTCTAGGATTTCGTTTACATTTACTTAACTACCCCTAGTTTAAACTGCTGATTCATGAAAGGTATAAAATAACCTCGCATATGATTATCATGTTTGTTCTTAATAGACATTGGTAACTATCTATGCATTCTCAGATTTACATCACTTAGAACAACATGTTTTAGGTAAAACAACCTATGAACTGTTTAATAATTTTGGTAGCCACTATGCCCAACCCCACGCCTAAGCAAGCCTTAGGTAATCAATCTCTTAAAAATAAATACTATTTTGATTGTGTTTGCTGCCTAAGGGCTAACAGGTTTTTTTTTCTTAAATCAGTAGGCAAGCTGATTAGGTTCTTGCTATTGAGTTTATAAACAAGCTGCATACTTCTGTGCATTGATATTCACTTAGATATCTTGTCTTAGGATTCTGTCTAATAAAACTGCCTCTTGTTTTGTGTTTGAGACATGTTGTTTATGTGCAATATCTGTGGAGGTAAATCTTAGCCTTTTAAACTGTTTTTCCCGCATTTATTTGTAAAGTCCTACTTGTTCTTGCATGTCGCCTAGAATTTTATCCTTTTAACCTTAGGGAGTTTTGTCTAGAACTACCTATATTTAGAGGTCCTAACTTCCTCCAGGGCCATTAAGAAGGGACGGGTAACAGCACGTATAGAGGTCATTAAATAAACTCGCTTAATAACCGCTAAGGGGTGGGAAAGGGTAGACATGGATATGATATCCGGTGCGCTAATGCCACGAGTAGCCCCTCTTCTGAGGAGTGATTACCGGGCATTGTACTGATGTGATCCTATAGGATAAACAGCCTAGGACCCCTATCCCTTACACATGTGTTCTTAGATTGTAAAACCTCCAGAACTTTGTATATGTGGTTATATTTTAAATCTTTTAAACTTAAGCACATATGTGTGCTTGGACTCCAAATCTTCTCAAAACCTTCATCTATTTACCTATGTGTTTATTGCTTATATGCTATCTGTTCAGAAAGTTTGTTTAGGCCAGGAACCACAGTTGTGGACTTCGAGGGGTGCCTAACACCTTCCTCTTGAAGTAATTTCAAGCCCTTACCCTATCTCTGGTTATCTAATATGTGTTTGTAAATAACCTTTAGTAGGTGCCCTAACGCACCTTAACTCGTTAGGTGGCCACTCTTCAATTCCTTACCCCTTTCCCAAAAGGAAACGAGTTGTCCCAATAATGTCGAATACCCTGACCGATCTGAAAGGGGAGGAAAGAGGGGGGCGCGATAGGTACAGTAAAGAAATGAATAAATATGAAACAGAGTAAATGTATAAAACAATAAGTATAAATTACGCGGTACAATTCTCTTCCTTTCAATTTACTCGGCTCTTAACTAGCAAGTATCCCTCTGTGATCAGAGCATATCTATAGATATAGTGAATTTCATCAAGCGGTTGTAATAATTCAATTAAGGGAAAACTCTTAGATACACTGGCTTCCAGCCAAATATTACGCACGATTCCATGAGGATAATATATATATAGGAAATGCCGAGGCGTACTGCCCGATCCAACATAAAGTAAATTGTGCACTGCCTGAGGGTCGAATGGTGCGAACCATAGATGCATCTATTACCTTGCCGAGGTGAACGACCCACTCCCATGAGAGTGTGATACATAAATCCTGCCGAGGCGAATGGCCCGATCCCATAATAGTAGTGAAAGGAAATACCCCGCTCGCGAAACATACATGCGACGCGGTTACACATAGATCTCTTAAGTTATTATAGTATTCCTCAATTCCTTTCGAAATTATGAAGTTCAACGAAATCTTTTAAATGTTAAATTTCTTAATTCAACTCCTTTTAAAACATTTAATAAGTGAACTCAATCTCACTCCCTCTCAAGGCAAACAATAAACATAAATCAATAACAATATCAACAAGGCATGATGTAAGCCTAAAACTACCCGGACATAGTCGTAGCTAGTAGCCACGTACGGACTCTCGTCACCTCGTGCATACGTAGCCCCCCCTACAAATAGAAACACATAACATTTTTGTCCACCTATGGAGTTAATTCCCTCTTACAAGGTTAGAAAGGAGAATTACCTCGCTCCGAAGTTCCATAACCGGCATCCCACACCCTTCCAATGACTCTAATAAAAGCACCACACTCCAAAACTAGCCAATAATCATGCAAACCCATTAATGTATGCTCAATTGCTCATAACAATCCAATTTATAACACCTCCTAACTCCAATCGCAAAGTCGATAAAAATTACCCTCAGTCCCACGTGCCCGGATTTCGAAACTTTTCAAAAATAAAGTTTACCCATAACCTCATGAACTCAAATATATGATTTATTCCCGATTCCATGCCCAAATTCGTGGCCAAAAATCCAAAAATATAAATTTCTAGGTCTTCTACCCAAAACCCACAATTTCCACCAATTTTCCATGTTCAAATCCATAAATAATCATGTGTTTAACTCAAAACTAGCATAAACCACTTACCTCAAGCTTGGTGGTGAAGATGGCACTCCCTAGTTGCTCCAAATCGGCTCCCATGGATGAAAAAAATGGTGAAATGAGCCAAATCCCCGTTTTAAAATAACACACTGCCCAGACCCGACCTCCGCACCTGCGGTCGAACTGTCGCACCTGCGGCCTCGCAGGTGCGGCACAAACCTCGCACCTGCGCATTCCTCCTGCCTGGCACAGATCCGCACCTGCGTCTCCCTTTCCGCATCTGCGCCTTCGTAGGTGCGGAAATACACTCGCACCTGTGCTCCCAAGCTCTTCTTCGCCCACTGCACCTGCGACCACTGGGTTCGCACCCGCGAACTCGCACCTGCGGCCCCTTTTGCGCAGGTGCGATCGCACCAGATAACAGCTGCCTCATCCTTCCTCCCAAGTCCAAACTCGATCCATTAACCACCCGGAATCCACCCGAAGCCCCCGGGACCCCATCCAATCACACCAACCACTTCCAAAACATAATGCAGACCTACTCGAGGCCTCAAATTACATCAAACGATGCCGAAATCACGAAACACACCCCAATTCAAACTTGAAGAACTTTAGAACTTTGAACTTCCTCATTTGATGCCATAACCCATCAAATCACGTCCAATTGACCTCAAATTTTTCACACAAGTCACATTCGACATTACAGACCTACTCCATCTTTCGGAATCAGAATCCGACCCCTGATACCCAAAAGTCCATTTCCGGTCAAACTTCTCAAAAACCTTCAAATTTCTAACTTTAGCGAAATGACTCCAAAATGACCCACGGACCTCCAAATCCACTTTCGATCGTGCTCCCAATACTAGAATCACCATACGGAGCTATTTCCAGACTCAGAATCCAAACGGACATCGATAACACTGAAATGCACTTCTACCCAAATTTAAGAAATTCTTCCAAAAATCCTAACTTCCACAATAGGCGCTGAAACGCTCCCAAGTCATCCAAAACCCGATCCGGACATACGCCCAAGTCCAAATCATCATATGAACCTGCTGGAACCTTCAAATCCCGATTTCAAGGTCGTTTTACTCAAAATCCAAATCTTAGCCGATTCTTTCAACTTAAAGCTTCCAAAATGAAAATTCTCTTTACAAATCAACTTTAAAACTCCCGGAATTCAAATTTCGACCATGCGAACAAGTCATAATACCTGAAGTGAAGCTACTCATGGCCTCGAACTGTTGAACGACGCGCTAGAGCTCAAAACGACCGGTCGGGTCGTTACAAAAAGTACGCCCCAATAATTCACTAAGCAAGCAAACACCTCCACTCAGTCACCTCCCATTGGCCGTTCAACAAGTTGGGAATGGATTTCGTGGGCCCCCTCCCAGCAAGACGAGGTAATGTATGATTCCTTTTGGTTTTAACTGACTATTTCATTAAATGGGTGGAAACAGAAGCTTCTCCCAAATACAGTAATAGGAAGTAATCACCTTTATATGGAGAAACATCATCTGTCGATTCGGCCTATCTGAAGAGATCAGCTATGACAACAGACCCCAGTTTACAGGAAAAAAAGTCGTCGACTTCTTCGAAAAGTGGCATATCAAGAGGATACTCTAAACCCCACATCACCCAGCGGGTAACGAGCAAACGGAATCCTCCCACAAATCCATACTAAACATCATGAAGAAAAAACTCGAAGATGCCAAGGGGCTATGGCTGAAAATACTACCCGAAGTATCATGGGCCTACCAAACAACTCCGAAGACGAGCACATGAGAGACACCCTACTCTCTAGTCTATGGGACCGAGGAAGTTATAGTAACAATGAGGGTAGAAGGTAGGAAATCGAAGAAATTGACGAAATCGACGAACAAAGTGATATGGCATACATAAGAATGGTCTCCCAAAAAAAACAAGCAGAATGCTATTACAACAAGAAAGCAAAGGTCCGACTGTTCAATGTCGGGGACTACGTGCCAAACTAAAGCGAGCAAAGACCCCCGCAAAGGCAAGCTGGGAACGAATTGGGATGGTCTATACAAAATTGCAACAAAAATGAGAAAGGGTTCATTCCAACTAGAGATAATGGAAGGAAAGCTACTACCAAACAACCGGAACATCAGCCACCTCAAATACTTCAATTTTTGATAGAAAAAGCATCCCCCAAGTCGTACTCTTTTTTCCCTGACTTGAGTTTTGTCCCATTTGGGTTTTCTCAAGGAAGTTTTTAACTAGGCGGTGAAGGTAACACTTCGAGTCGAAGAACGCGAGGGTAGGATCGTGGTTACTATTTCATTTCTTGAACTCTCGATATTCTCCAAGTCAACCAATTAATGGACTAGATACACTGGGTTTGGGACTAGAATGTCAGCCAAAACCCAATAATTTTCTCCAAGTATGTAACCAAATCAACAATGTCAAAGCAACAAGAAACTTATGCTTATCAGCACACCTTTTTCGTGTTAAGGATATGTTCGACCTCGCCCGAACAAAGACCTGTCGATCGTCGTCCGCGATTTAATGAAAGATTATGTTTGACCCCGCTCGAACTAACACCTACCGGCCCTCAGCCGCGATTTAATGAAAGATTATGTTCGACCCTGATCGAACAAAGACCTAACATCCCTTGACCGCGATTTAACGAAAGGTTATGTTCGACCTCGCCGAACAAATACCTACTAACCCTCGGCCGCGATTTAACGAAAGGTTATGTTCGACCCCGCTCGAAAAAACACCTACCGGCCCTCGACCACAATTTAATGAAAGGTTATTTCTGACCCCGCTCGAATGAACACCTATCGACCCTCGGCCGCAATTTACTGAAAGATTATATTTGAGCCCGCTCGAACAAACACCTACCGGCCCTCGATCACAATTTAAAGTGCTCAACCCCGCTCGAACAAGCACCTAACAACCCTTGGCCGTGATTTAAAGTGTTCGACCTCCCTCGAACAAACACCTATCGGCCCGGCCACATCTCAAAAAAGAAACAAAAATATACACAAGTACAGAAAATAAACCACATGAATAGAAGAAGATGCAAGGAATAACTTTGATATTTCATATACCTAAACTGTTTACACAAGGCCCGTGAAGACGCCAACAAAAAATACTATGATGACCCAAAAGGTCATCCTGTATATTCTAGATAATTTTGTGTTCCGAGGTCGTGAAAACCTCCTTCTATCTTACCTCGATTTGTGTGCGCAGCCCGGGCGTGTAGCCGGGAAGCCCTTATGTGAAAAACTGATAAAAATGATAATTTTGTATTAGAAAATTTACTAAAGTTGACTTCAGTCAACGTTTTTGGTAAAGGGACTCGGACCCATGATTTGACGGTCCCGGAGGGTCCGTAGGGAAATATGGGACTTGGGCGTATGCCCGGAATCGAATTCTGAGGTTCGTATCTTGGTTCGAATTCCGGAGCCCGGAACAGGTTCAATATGTTTTATATGTTTTATCTGTGAAATTTGGAAATAAACGGACTTCGTTTGGCGTGATTCAAATAAAAAATGGAAAAAAAATTGAAGTTTAAAGAAGTGTTAAGAAATTTCATTGATTTTGGGGTTTAATTCGTTGTTTTTGATATTATTTTGGTGGTATAATTACTCGAACAAGTCCGTAGGATGATTTTTAGGTTGTGTGCATATTTGGTTTTGAGCCCCGAGGACTCGGGTGAGATTTGGATAGGCGTCGGAGTGATTGTTAGGCTAAGAAATCTGGTGTTTGAAGTGTTGTTGCTGGTGTCCAGGGGTTTTCCCTATGCGAACGCACTCAAGGGAGTGCGAACGCACAGGGTTATAGAGGTCTGGGGCCAGGTTAGTTCTAGGCTTGTGCGAATGCACCCAGGAGGATGCGATCGCGAAGAGTAGTCTATTTGCAGCTATGTGAACGCACCATTTAGGTCGCGATCGCACAACTTAAGAAGGGGGAACCTGGGGGCTGGGTAAATTACCCTGTGCGAACGCGGACCCACAACCGCGAACGCATAGGTCTATGTAACCAAACCTCCGCGAACGCGGCCTGGGGCCCGCGAATGTAGAGAAGAAATTCGTCCAGCTATTTTAAATGTCCAAAAACAGAATGTATACGGGATTTTCCACCATTTTCATAAAACTCTTCTCCTCTAAAGCTCTTAGGCGATTTTTGAGGCACTTCTTCACCATAACCTCTTAGGTAAGTAATCCTTGACTGGTTTTCTTCCATTTTTATCAACACCCATTAGATTCTAGGCCTAAAAACATGGAATCAAAGGTAGAAATTGGGATTTTTGGGTAGAGTTAGGGTTTTTTGAATATTTGGGAATTTGACCTTGTTTTGGGGTCGGATTTCAAAATAAATTATATATTCGGACTCGTGGGTGAATGGGTGATCGGGTTTTGGTCCGAACCTCGTATTTTGACCAAGCGGGCCCGAGGTCGATTTTTGGAATTTTAGGAAGAATGATGGGAATTCTATAATTAAGCATTGGAATTGAATTGTTTAGCATTTATTGATGTTATTGGGCCAATTATGTCTAGATACGATTGATTTGGAGTCGAGTTCGAAAGGAAAAGCGGTGCTAGAGGATTGATTTGGATTCTTAAGTATCTTGCCTAACCTTGTGTGGGGGAACTACCCCTTAGGATTGAGTCTTCTTTGTTGATTGTAGTCCGTGTATACAAGGTGACGAGTGCGTACTCGGACTTATTTGCAATTAGATTGGCCTTTTAGGACTCGTAGGTTCTTATATTACCTGTGTATGATTTGTAATTGTTACATTTGAACCCTTGGTTGTTAATTTCATCCCTTCCTGTTTAAATTAGAATTATTTGTTTTTGGATTCCTTCGTTGGCTATTTGACCTTACTTGACTTAACTGAATATTATACTTCTCTCATCATCATGCTATAGTTTTCCTCCTAGTTTCCTAATTGAGTATAATTAGTGTCATCTAGCCTTTTAGTTGACTAGCCGTAGTTGGAACATCTATTCGTTGGAGTCAAGCATGGCCGTAAGTCTGACATTATAATTTATATGACTATTCCTTTAAGTGCTACTTAGGTCTAATTGTTAGACATTTATGTTATTGGTATTTCCTTGATAGTGCCTACTATTGGGTCTTTGTTGAAGTTGAGTTTATTCCGTGAAGTTAACTGTTTAGGTGAAATTGGTTATAGTTGTTTTCCCTTGCCGGGATTGTGTGGTTTATCTTATTATTCTGTTGTTGATGATGTTGTTTGCCTTTTTGACTCCCTTCCCGGGATGTGATGGTTTCTATTACTGTTTATGATGTTAATGATATTGTTTGTATTGTTGACTTCCTTGCCGGGATGTTGTGGTTTCAATTAATGGTTATGTTGTTAATGATATTGTTTGTATTATTGACTCCCTTGCCGGAATGTGGTGATTTATGGGTCATATTGTTGGTTTTTCCTTGCCAAACTGTTGTTCTTGATATTGTTTGGGTGAGGAAGAGTGTAAAGCACGAAAGGTGATGCCGTGCATTGTGAGGATGAGAGTGTTAAAGCACGAAGGGTGATGTCGTGTCATGTTATGATACTAAAGCACGAAGGATAATGTCGTGCCATGTTATGATATTAAAGCACGAAGGATAATGTCGTGCCAT
>ML342739.1:16063-28713 GCA_005239505.1 Nicotiana paniculata
GACTGAGTTCCGGTGGATAAATCTTGAGGAGATTTTGATCAAGGGATTTTATTGAAAAGTATCCTTGAAAAAACAATGGTTTGAAATGATTATATTTGAATGACTTATACATCAAAGGTATATTTGAAAAGATCTAGTCTTGCCTAAACTGATATTTGGAAGTCATTTATTGGGAAAACATCTTTGAGAAGTTTCGTATTTTGAAAGAAACTATGTTTTACGTAATTCTCTCTATTAAATATACTTATATCTACTTTTGGAGAAAATATGTTTTCAAAGGGAACTCTCCCATACTAAAATGATCTTTATTTGCAAAAGTTTTTCATATGAACTGTTGTTTAAAGACTTCCACCAGTTTATGGATTTTAGTGGCTAAGGACCGATGTGAACAAACCGATGTAGAGTTGAGTTATTGGTGTTTTCTATCATATTGTGTTTCCTTTTGGCTCGGCTTGTTTTGTTGTCCATCTTTCTGGGTATTTTTGTGTTGTTTCATGATTGATTTTTGTAATTGCCTTCCGCTTTATATTGTCATTGTTGTAAATTATTCCGTGAAGTCTTAGATAGATGTAACGTTCTGTCATTTCTACATTCATGTTATTTATCTTGTAGACCAGTGGTGTCTTGACTAGTCCTCGTCACTACTCCACTGAGTTTAGTCTTGATACTTACTGGGCACCGCTGTGGTGTGCTCATACTACACTTCTGCACTTTTTTGTGTGCAGATCCAGGTTCATATTGTAGTAGCTGTGTGGATGATTGCCGAAGAGACTCAAGGTAACCTGTTGCTGCGTTCGCAGGCGTCGGAGTCACCTTCTTTGTATTTATTATTCATACACTNGCCGAAGAGACTCAAGGTAACCTGTTGCTGCGTTCGCAGGCGTCGGAGTCACCTTCTTTGTATTTATTATGCATACATTGTTGTATCTATTTCCAAATAGTTGTACTTTAAAGTTGTAGATGATTCATAGAGCTTATGACTTGTACTACCGGTTTTGGGAAAGTTTGTACATTCTGTTGAGATTCTATATCAAGACTGCTAGTTTTCCTTTATTTATCGTTGATATTCAGTAACTGCTAGGCTTACCTAGTCCCTAAGACTAGGTGCCATCATGATACCCAACGGAGGGAAATTAGGTCGTGACAAATACACAGAAAGTCAAAGAAAACTACTGGTCACCATCATTACGGCCTTCAACATCCTCGCCATCTCGATCTTTAACATGATCACCACCCTGACCGCCAATCCCCTGGCCATCTCGGCCCCCAGCATTTTCGCCATCCTTTCCCAGAGGGTATATGGAATCATACCAGGCCTCGTCCTTAAGGCAATCTATAGCATCCTCGTCGCTCTCATCTTCCTCACCAGGACGAGGAGTAGCTAGATCACAACCACACGCAATTCGAGCCTTGCGATCTTTGATACGAGCACCCTCAAAGTCTGCTGCAGAAACAGAGCTCGCTACATGCAACTCACGAAGCACATCCAACCGGGATTCGGCATGAATCCACTATTCGTATAAATCACAAGGAATGTTAGGGAAGCCGGAAGTTGCAGATGAAGAAGGTCGTTCAAGTAGTTTAGCATTCTCGGCCTCCAAAGCAGCCACTCGATCGTAAATATGAGAGGTCTCTTTCTCCAACTCCCCAATCCTCTCATCGAGTCTCTCTTCTTTGAGTCTTGCCGTTGCTAAATCATTTTCTTGCTCGGAACGGGGAGTCCAAATCACCACCTCAAGAGACTCCGCCTTCCTCAAAGCCTCCAATCGAGTGGACCCCGCCTTCTCTAGATCCTCCATCTTCTTGGTGATCTCGCCACTAAGAGCCTCTTCCCAAAATTAACACTCCTCAAGCAAGCCTCACAACAAGACCACTTGAGCTTGAAGATCACTGCATTGGGCTTCGACCCCCTTGCTGAGCTCGAGCTCTTCCTCCTTGCTCCTCAATGTCCCCTCCAAAAAGCTGCACTTCCCCAAAATCCGCACTAGCTCCTCGTCTCTTTCCTTCAAGTCGTCTCTCAATTGGCGCACATTCCCGCTTTCGAAGCTGGCACCGAAGCTCCTGGTACTTCTCAAGGCACCTGAAGTACTTATCCTTTAACTTCACATAAATGACTTTGCATCTCTACTCCCTACGAGCACTTTTAGTCTTCAAGACGACCATCTACAAAATAAATGAAGTTAGAACCTATGAAAGAACAAAACCTAAGGAAAATAACGGATAGCAAATGTACTTACCCGAAGGGCGAGGCTGGCAATATTATTCGATAGGGAACTGTCATCTATAGTCTTGGGGGTCGTATCCTCAACTTCGGAACAAAGAAGGACAAGGGAGGGTATATTCTTCTCAGTATCCACAAGAAGATTACGGTCCATCAGGATCGATATAGTCCTCGAACCCCCTTCCAACCTCACTTCAAGTTGAGTAAGCCCCTTGTTGATCATCCTCAACTCGTCTACATCCATGTCGGAGTTAGATCCAACATCCTTCTCAACGACGACCTTCCCCATATCATCAGTCGAGGAAGGCACGTCTGATAAATGTGAATTTTGACTACTTATTAGCATATTTTTGCTTCATTTTTAGTCCGAAAGTATTGATTTATGTTCCAAATACTAATGAAAGTGTGCAAATTGCAGGAATGTTGGAAATTTAGGCTCTCGTGAAGAAATCCGACTAAAAAAGGAGTGTTCTAACTCACAAGGCAAGAAGGGGCACATAACACAAGAAGTGTGATCCGTAGAGGCATTTATGCAACTGCAAAAGATTGTGCGGACCGCAGAATTCCCTTTGCGGTCGCGGAACTAGTGAAGAAGCCCAGCAGACTTTAGGCAGAAGTGCGGACTGCACATGAATTATGCAGCCGCAGAACAAGGTCTGCACTGACAAAGAATTCAAAAGTTCAAAAAGTGTCCAAGTGACCAAGACTTGAAGCCTTGCCTGAAGTGCGGACTGCACAAGAATTGTGTGGCCACAGAAGTTGCATTGAAGCCGCAGACCAAATTGTGCGGCTGCAGATTCCAAGTCCCTGCAAGTTGAAGCAATGTACAAACCGCATATGGAATTGTGCAGCCGCTGAACCTCCCGAGGGAATTTTTAATCAGCGAATTTTGGGCCACTATAAATAGACGGGAATCACATTTTTAGGTCAAGTTTTGAAGTTCAAGCAGATGTAGCCGTTGTAATTTTTCATATTAGGGAATTTGTGATTATTTTGGGATTTAAACATCATAGTTTATTATTTTAATCTTAGATTATGAGTTTAAGTAGTATTTCTTTTTTGTTCTCTTCATTTTCCACTATGAGTAGCTAGACTTTTACTAGGGTTGTGACTCGACACTAGTGTGTAAACCTTATGTGCATTTAATTTAAGGCTTGCTTATGATTGGGTGTTGATTATTTAGACTTGTTTATTCTTTAAATTTAGAATTAATGGTTGCAAACATTGATTCATGACTTTTTGACTTGGTCTTTACTTGAGAAAGAGGGACCTAGTCTAGGAAAGCTTGGCTAACAAGAAATTGGGTTAACCAAGGATTTGATTAGCCTAATTAAAGAGTTTGAAATAGAGATAGGAAAAATACGACTTGAGCTCATATCAAGTATTTAGCTTGATACCCATATGGGCTTGAGAAATCCAAATTGGGCAAAATCACTCTATGACCGAGAGGTATTGAGTAGGTAACTTAAAATTGAGAGCTATAATACACCTCGATCAACAAAACAAGTGTTAACGTAGTTAACCCATTAGTCAAACACCTAAGTGAAGGTCACACCCTTAGGCTTTTTAACCATTTGGTAAAAACAACAAAAACAATCATTCGCTTTCTAGTTTCCCCTCTTTAGTTTATGTTAGTGATACTTTAGAAGTAGAAAACAAAAATCCTTTGTTTGGAAGCGCAATTTAGTTATTTCATTTGCTCTTATCAAGTGTATACCCCTAACATATTAAACTCCCTGTGAAAATCGATCCCGACTCTTGTTGGGTACTATTCTTCCAACGACCGTTTTCACTCACTATTGAGTGCAGATTAGACGTGGATCAACGTCCGCCGCAACCCCGAAAGATGAGGCCTCTTCGTGCCTCGAAGGGACAGGGTCGCCATTTCTTACCACGCCTTCGTCTAGCTCCTCCGCATGATGCATACCCATTTCCTACAAATAAGGGGCCTCGGGACTCGCCTCTAGGCTCTCCCCGATATGCACTGTGGCCGTTTCCTGAAGGACAAGGCCACTATCTCCTATGACGATTGTTCCATAGTTTCGTACATGTGAGTATGTCATAAGTCAATTGATGTAAGCTCATAAATGATATCATATTTAAAAATACATAAAGTAAGTTAATCATTTTACCATGGAGGTTACAAATATTGAGGATCATGAACATCAAGTACAAAGAGGGTTGGAAGGTTCAGAAGCTAAAGAATTGAAGAAAATTAGATTCGTCGAAAGTCGATAAGTTGGGAATGTTATAACATGTATTTTTGGGGGTGAGGCTAGGGTGCTCAAAATGATGATGAGGTTATGTTAATAGTTATTTTTGTCTTATCATAGTCGTGTGTTATGTTTTGAAGTCAAGCGAGTTGTGCAACAAAAGTTGGTAAAGATCATCACAAGTTACATTCATAAGTTTTACTGAAATTTAGGTCAAATGTAACTGCGGTTTTCTCCAAATATACTTAGTTTTACAGGGTGTTCCACCCATAAGATTTTATGAGTCTATTTTTTAACTCATTAAACCATTTGTCTATACGACATCAGAGTAGAGAGATATATGTGTTTTTGCAAGACTGCGCAAGCTGCTAGTGATAAGTAGGTGTGTCACCTACTTGCTTAAATGAGAGTCCGAAAATGGGTCAGTTCGGGTCGTCTAAAGATACCTTTTAAAGTCCTATTTCGTTCATATAATACATTGATAAGAGGGCACAATAACCAGACCTAAACCCCTGCAAACATCCTCCTAAAAATTGCATACAAACCCTAATTGAATTTCTCCCCCTTTCAAGTTTTAGTTGGAGGAAAAACCTTGAGTTTTAAGAACCAAGATGGGAGCTGAGTTATTCAACAAATAAGGTAAGTTTACTTCTCTCTTTAATCCCCTTTTTTTCTGCTGAATATGTATAGAAAATCGTCCTATAATTGTAAGAACTCACAGGACGGTGATAGGAATCCGTGAGTTTGAGTTATTCACTTGTAGCGGACTATTTTGTGTTACTGTTGGATTGCGTGTTTTACTACTGTTTTATGGAGTTTTGGAGGAGGAAGGGAGTGGATAAATGCCATATAAATTCAGGGTGTCGGGATGGTCGTTCGTCATAACAATTTCGGGTTGTTTGACATTACTACAATGGTCATTTTGTGTATGAAGAGATTGGAGTGAATTGGGATGTTTTGTAGTATTTTGTGGTGTATATAATGTTGGAAAATAATGTATACATGTTGATATTGTTGTTTTCTTGTGTTGTTGGTGTTATATTGAATTTGGAGGAAGTAAGGATTATAGGGGAGATGCTGCCCGTTTTAATACAAAATAAGCTTGTCGTTCGTTGTGCGATAGTTGTACTTTTCGTAACTTAATGATAGTATTATTATCGTTATTGTAGATTAAGGTGCAAAGGGGAGAGTTCAACTTGGAGATTGGAAAGATTGTGACAAGGTATGTTAAGACTAAACCTTTCTTCATTTTGGCATGATCCCGTAACTACATGAGTTTGATAAGGAGGCATAAAGAGAAGTTCATATTCCTGAACTTATGTACACTATCCTGGTCTTCTAAGTTACAGTATTCTCCCTTATCGGGACTTCATAATCAGTTTAGTATTGTCTTCTTCAGCCAAGAGAGCATAGAGTATATATATATAGAGAGAGTATTACAGTATTTTCACCACCATCGAGCTATAATCAGCGGTCAGGCCCCTATTGGGAAACCTCTGATCAGATGGTAAGTTATATACCAAGCCTACTGTGGCCGAGCGCCTATGAGCGAGCCCAGAATGGCCGAGATACAGAGCCTAGTATGGCCGAGCGCCTATGAGCGAGCCTACTATGGCAGAGCAGTTACACATACCGAGCCTTATAAGGCCGGATAACTATTTTACTTACTATATTTGAGAGAGATGAGTTAGTATCAACAGGTAAGCATATCTTCAAATTATATTTGACTCCCATGTACTTTCAGTTATTATATTATCAGCTTAGTTTCAGATTTCAGTTATCTTGTTGCCTTACATACTTGGTACATTATTTTGTGTTGACGTCCTTTTTGTTGGGGACGCTACATTTCATGCATGCAGGTCCTGATAGACAGATGGATAGACATTCCGAGTAGACATATCCAAACATCAGCTTGGTTGGTAAGCTCAACTTCCTCGGAATTACCAGGTCTATACCTTGGAGTACATTTTATATATACAGGTTTGATTTGTAGGTCGAGGCCTTGTCCCGACCATGATACAATTCAGTTATTCCTAGAGGCTTGTAGACGAGGCCTGTACATTTTTTATATCAGTATTGTGGCTTTACCAGCCCTATGTAGATGTTTAGTTTGGTATTGTTGGGTGTAGACGTTATTTTCAGATGATACAGAATAGGGCCTCATCGGCCTAAGTTAAGGATTAACCCTCAGAGGCTCACAGTTACAGAGTGTTACGCTTTGGCCGAGTATGGCAGCGGGTGTCGGCCACGCCTCTTCAGGTTTGGGGTGTGACAACGACGGCTGTCGGTCTCTCTCCCCTGGCGTCCACGGCCCTCCTCATTACGAGGCATCTAACCACCATCTTCAGGCAATGTGCCTTCCTTATCAATTAGCGAATAAGGTCGAGAGGCAGGAGCCGTAGAAGGAACAGAGATGGGCTCCCCAGTTATGATAGCCGAGGTCGAGATCGGAATGGAAGATGTAGTGGTCGTAAAAGCAGCCGACGTCGAGGAGGAAGTAGTGCCCTACGGAAATAAGGCACTGGTGCCCGGCACCTCCAGGAACCCCTACATGAGAAAGAGACAGCACTAACTCAAGTGAATCCGCATAAAATAGGAGGCGGAGTGGCCACAACCAAAGATAGGAAATTACCTGTTGAAGGAAGATCAGGCCTGAATTTCTTGGAAAAACTTGGCCAATCATGGATCCCTACGATGTGATGGAGGAGTCGCTCGACCCAGTCATAAATATGAGGGGAAGAGAAAGAGGCTGATATTTGGTTACAAAAGGGAAAACAAAAAAATCATCATCAATCAATGTTCAGAATCAAAAGTAAAAACAGAAGGAAACAGGGCACTCACGAGTGTAAATCCAAGCTTCGGGAAAGCCATTGACATTGGCCACGACGCCCTCGATCCTGCCGAAGAAGAAGTTAAGCCAGAACTGAAGATTAGCTTTGTCATCCATCTTCACCACCAAGCACTTTCCTCCTCCGTGGTGAAGATTCAACATCGTCCCTCTATAAAAGCTAGGGACGAACAGGTGTATCAAGTGTCGTATTATCAGTTCGGCCCCGTCCAGCTCGGCGAATTTGGTCAACTTCTTTATCACCTTGTAGACATATGGTACAAGGTGAGCCGGGCAAAAACCATAGTGATGACAAAATTGCTCCACTAGCAGGAGGAGAGAGAGAGAGAGAATAGCCGATGAGGAACGGATAGGCATAAAGGGCGCAATAGACAAGGCGGTGTACATGTACCACGTCCTCTTTGGCCGGGATCAGCTCAACATGGCTAGGAAGGCCGAATTATGCCTTGAGCTCCGCCAATTATTTAGGCGTCATCAGTTATTTAAAAATTCCTGGCGCAACATCCGGTATTTTGGTCAGGTCGGACCTGGAATTGGGATTACAGGGGATTATCTCCTCCACCAACGGGAATGTTTCATCCTTAACAATGGCAGAAGCACCTTCCCCATGAGAGAGAAACACCACTGCCAAGGGAGCCACACGACTTTCCTCACCAGACTAAGAAGGTACATTAAACATGATTCGATGTAAGGAAGAGAGGTATCAAACGAGGAGGAGTTAAGAACAATATAAATCACTAGAACAAAGATGAGAAGTTCAGAGGAGAAGAGAGCAAGAGAAAAGTATGGGATTTCAAAACAATTGAAGATTTAAAACTTCAAAATCGTGTCCAAATACCTCTATTTATAAAGGTTTTGGCACCGAAACCAAAAATGGCTCATCATTACTGGCACTGAAACCGAAGCGGCAGGTCTAATCAGAGGTCACACACGAAACAAAGCGACGTGTTTGGAATATGCATCATAATGACGCATGACATTATGACATCATCCTAACTCATGCACAGCACAACTCCAGCAAGTCACCCGAAAAAATTGAAGCACTGAAATGTGCGGCCCACGTAGGGCCACGTTGCCACTTCACCGCTACCATCATGTCAAGCATAGCTTGCTCGATTAGCTCGACCACAGAGAACAATATCTGCTCATCGAACTCGCCTGAAGACGGCCTCAATAAGCCGATGGACTACTTGTATGGGTCAAAATCTATCTTTAGAATATTTGAGCCAACATAGTACTAGGGGAAGATTTCCCGGGTCGTCGTTTGTCGAAATGACCCAAGAAGCGGCGGAGTCTATGGTCAAAGAATTAATAAGGGCCGAAGTCAAGGAGTCAACAAGGGTTGAGGCCGAGTACTTTTGACAGAGTTATAACGGCAAGTTTCAAGATAGGACTTTTAAGAGAATATTCTAGTGGATATTCACTGCACTTGTACTATTAGGGTTTATTTAGGGATATGTTCCCTATAAATAGAAAAGGACACAATGAGAGGGGACATGTGATATTCATTTGTAAAAATACACTTTGACTTGAGAAAGAGAATCAGATCTCATTGCTAGTATACAAACATCACATTTTCACTGAGATTCTTGTCTACACTTTTCCACTAGATCCGAGAATAACTTAAATATTCAACGGATTGTCCATAACTCATCATTGTCAGAAAGAACATTCACTGATTCCATCATTTCTTGGGTGACTCATTCATTCTATTTACTTAAATGTCATTTATTGCTATTCATTGATATTGAATGCTATAATATTGCCTTTGATTTATGGAATATTGATTGCATGCCGCCGCCATTATCCGAATATATCTATATAGTATTTGTTATTGTTTCAAGAACTCCATGTTAGGGATATTATTGTTAGCTAAGGTTAACTCTCCTTTATATAAATTTAATTATTTGAACCAAGATGTATATTTTTTGGTCAAAGGGAACTGTCCTAGATCCGCCTCTCGTACTGTCGATACTTAATGGTCATCTCAACGCACTTTGTAATGGGCAATGGTAGCGCGAAAGCAAAATATTCCTCAAATTACAATCATATGTCAATGCAATTCTGCATTGTGTATTTAACAGCTTGTTTGGATTGTTGTTATATGTCATTTCATAATATACTATGTTGTATTGTACTGTATTGTTTAATGAATACAATGTCTGGATAGATTGTAACGTTTGCCGTCGTTTCATGATGTCACGCACCAATAATATGAAGAATAAACTTACAAACATTACTAAGAAAAAATAGAATACGAGGTAGAATTATTGTATAAAAAGTAGGGTAAAAGATAAAATATGATTTTTTAACAATAAAGAAGGGCAAGATGAGAGGAAAAAGTAAGGCAACGACGCCACCATACCAAATCCGTCGTTCCATAAAGTGGCACTTTTCGTCGTTATATAGTGACGAATTAAACGATACAATACAATAAAATTTAGGTAACAATCAAAATAAATATTATATTTAAAGTGACAATACGACACAATACAACAGATAACATCTAGCCAAACAAGAGGTAAATTAGAACATAATCAGATTTCGTTTCTAAACTAATTAACTCAGTCTGCACGTGATGTTCAAGGGACAATGATTAGTGTACATGACCCATTGGATTAATGCATGAATTACTAATTACTCTACCTGAATATGCCCGATTGGAAGTTAACTTATACCATGGTAAAAATTAGAACTAGATAATGCCAGAATACCAAAGAAATTGTTTTCTCTAAAAACAATTAAACATGACCGAATACGATTTTTAGTTGATATGATATTAATAGAACATATTCTTTTATAATCCACATATGCAAATTTTCAGCGGGAAAATATTAACAGCATTTTAAAGTAAGAAATAATAACATAAAAACGGAATATTTTGACTTGAGATTTTCTAAATAACCTATTCCCAAGAAATCATAAATTAAGAGGAGTATACGAGATAAGCAGTGTGCCTGTATAATTGTCCCAATTTGCTAGGAAGGCATAATTGTGGTCGTCATTGTATTTGAAAAAAATTGTTACAAACTTTATAAGTTATTTAATGGTTGGTAGGTTTTTTATATGAGTTGATATAGTGGATCCTCTTGCCGACTCGCAGTAGCGACCTTTCACTACTAAAAATTCGGTAATTACCGACCAAAGTTAGTCGGTAAAAAAAAGCGATCAAAGTTGATCAGAAATTGGGAGAAAAATATTTTATATTTATTTTAAATAAAATACCGATCAAAGTTGGTCGGTAAGTTGGTCAACAAGTTGACCGAGCTGGTCAGACTTGCTTAGTCAAAGAAACTTTCACATTACCGACCAACTTTGATCGGTAATGTAGACCCAGTTTTTAAAATTTTAATAGTTATATTATTACTTAAAATGTTTTATAAAATAAAAAGAAATTTTATTTAAAATTACCAACCAAAGTTGGTCGGTTAATACAGGGGAAGCATTTACCGACCAACTTTGGTCGGTATATTTTAATTTCTGGAAAATAATCGACCAAAGTTAGTCGGTTATTAGGTCAACATTTGTCAAAATTAAAAATCACTTTTATATTTACTATCTAAATAATATAAATGTAATTCGTTAACACTTTTGTAATACAAATAATGAATACACTAACATATACTATAACATATACCATAACATGTTATATATGTAGTTAAAGTAGTACAACGAAGCGTGTTATATATATATATATATATATATAGAGAGAGAGAGAGAGAGAGATATAGATATAGGTCAAACGTTTTGTTTTTAATATTCAATGATGCATCTGAGTAAGTTATAAGTCGATGAATCAATTTACAAAAAGATATATTTGATCAAATTATATATACTAAATAGGATCTTGACAAGTCTATCAATCCCTAAAAGAAACACCAAATCAACTCATGATTGAAGCCTAAGGATTTAGAAACTTCTAACTTTCGCCAAAGATGCCAAAACCACCCAAAACACGTCCGATTGAACTGAAAATTTGCACACACATCCAAAATGATACTACGAACCTGTTCCAACTTCCAGAATTCCATTCCGACCCCGATAGCTTAGTTTCCACTGCCGACCGAAAATCGCCAAAAATTTAATTTTGCCATTTCAAGCCTAATTCTACTCCGGACATCAAAACCACATTCCGAACACACTCTTAAGTCCCAAATCACCTAATAAAGCTATCCGAGCCATAAAAACCACATTCCGAGGTCAATTGCCTATAAGTCAACTTCTGGTTGACTTTTCTAACCATAAGGCCAACTTAAGAGACTAAGTGTCTCATTTCTCACCACGACCACTCTGAACCCGAACCAACCGACACAACACAACATAATTAGGTTAAGAAACACATGACAAAGCATAAACAGAGAAAACGGGGCTAATCTCATGGAACGACCGACTACATCGTTACATTCTCCCCTCTTAAACAAACGTTGGTCCTCGAACGGGTCTAGAAACATACCTGGAGTCTCAAATAGGTGAGGATATATGCTCCGCATCTCCCGCTCAGTCTCCAGGTGGCCTCCTCCACCGGCCGCCCTCTACACTGCATCTTCACTGAAGTTATATCCTTAGATCTCAACCTTCTGACCTGACGACCCAAAATAGTTACTGGCTCCACCTCATACGACATATACCCCTCTAGCTAAAGTGAGCTGAAGTCCAATACATGAGACGAGTCACCAACATACTTCCGGAGCATGGAAACATGAAACATCGGATGGACACGCGATAAGCTGGGTGGCAAAGCAAGTCTATAAGCCAGCTCTCCAACCCTCTGAAGCACTTCAAAAAGTCCAATGAACTGGGGACTTGATGCGAGGCTAGAATTCATGATTTAATATGTTATATGCCTTACATTTTATGTGCGTTAATGATAAAAAAAACACACTTTTTATGTGCTTAATGGAGTTTATTTCATCTGTAGGTGAAGTGGAGATGGAAACGGAGCTAAAGGGATGTAAATACGTCAAAAATACGCTTAAGGTCGAAGAGGAAACACCCGGGCGATAGCCGGGCGTTTGGCCCCTAAAGCCAGGCAGCCCCTGGCGTTAGGGGGCGTTTGGCCCCTAAAGCCAGGTAGCCCCTGGCTTTAGGGGGCGTTAGAGCCCAAACGCCAGGCCTGCCCTGGCCTTAAGGGGGCGTTTGAGCCCAAATGCCCGGGGTCCCAAGTTTGGTCAATTCCGAGTTTTGACGAGTTTAAGTGTTTTCTGGTTGGAATAGAAGTCTCCTACACGTTTAGGATTCATCCTAAACATATAAATAGACCCCAAAAACACAACTTAGAGGAGGAATTCAAAGAATTCGAAGGATTCGAAGGGATTCGAAGAGACGGACGGCAAGACATCAATTTGTACAGATTTTCTTCATTACTTTG